>JAIUCV010000272.1:0-250000 GCA_026724425.1 Erythrophleum ivorense
GCCACACCCAAATATGATATTAGGAAAAACATTGTCTGCATCACATGATTTATTCATGATTCGCCAACGATTTAATTCATCTAATTAATATTACTAAATTTTTTTAATTGTATGGGAAAAATAATCTACTCATAAATTTGGATGATGATTATTTTATGCATGTCACAACCCAAATTACTTCTAATATACAGCTCAATAAAAAAAATTAATCCTAATATATCTATATTTGATAATAGTTTATTAAAGGATATTTTTCGGGTGTGTTATTTGACTGTCCATAAAATTTTTTCTATCATCAATTGGCAAAAATTAACTTTTAATCTCTAAAAAAATTTTCTTAACTTTCATTTTAATCACAAAAGTTTCTTTTGATTTAATAAAATTTTTAAAATTTCAAAAATAATTTAATATCACCCTTTTCTTTAACCTCTTTAGCCCTAATAACAGAGAAGTGTCCGAAGTGGCATTTGACATGATTTTATGAGCTGATCAAAAGGTTTATGTGGCAATTCAAATATAATTCAGTCCTAATGAATTACATCATTTTACTTCTTCTAACTAGTGTAACGCATAAAAATTCATCTTTTCGTTAATTTCATCCATGCTTTATTGAACCCTTTTTGTAATAGAAGTTTGAGTTGAATCTTTATTACCACATCAACATTTTATTCAACCTATAAAGGTACATGCGACCATATCAAACCATTTAAAGCTTATACTGAACTAAAATTAACTTATTAGATTAAAATAAAGCAGGAGTGAAACTTTAGATGGTAAATATAAACTTTAATTTTATAGATATAATAAATCCAAGACAAAAATTTACTTTTGGTCTATTAATTTTATTCACAATTTTACTTTTATCTTTTAACTTTATTTAATTTCAATTTAATTATTTAACTTTACCTTAAATTTCATATCCGTTCCTTAACTTCATTTGATTTTAATTTAGTTCTTCAATTTCATCTTAAATTTCACTTTTATTATCTAAATTCATTCAGTTCTAATTTAGTTTATTAATTTTATCTTAAATTTTACTTTTATCTCTTTTTTTTTTTTTGTGTTAGTTGGGCCCATAATTTTAAAAAACCACTCAAATATTTTTTTTTCCTCTTTAATACCATTAAATTAAAGCGCTTTAAATGATTATGCTTCATATGAATTAAGAAATAAGACTACTAGAAAACAAATTGGGTAAGCAACACCAAAATAAGAAAAGATAAAAATAAATTCAGTTACCAAGTACCAATTAGTTTACTTTGTAAAAGAATAAGATATATAATTAAACCTCCAAATAGAAATTACCATGTTTGGGGTTTCTCATATTGGTAGACAAATGAAATAACAAAAAATTAAAGGGAAAATATTTAAGTAATTTTTGAAAATCAAGAGCTAAATTGAAACAAAATTAAATTAAAAAATAAAAATTAAATTAAAAATAAATAAAATTAGAGAGCGAAAGTAAAGTCTATAGTAAAATTAATATATTAAATTAAAATTAAATAAAATTAAAGGATAAAAATTAACCTAAGATAAAGTTAATAGACTAAATTAAAAATAAAAGAAGCTAAATTAAGGTAAAATTTAAAATAAAATTAAATGATTAAAAATATATTTTTACCTAAAACTAAAGTCATTTAATATGGCATATATTATTTAATGTTTATTGACTTTGTAATTTTGAATTGTTTTGCCAACAATTTAATACTTATTTCAAACAACCTTAACGCACATACATGAGAATTAAATTTTATCGAAAACTAAGTATTAACACACTCATAATATCAATGTGGTGTACAATCCATGGCTAAGAAGAGATAATTATTTTTTAACATCAAAATTTAATTCTTACTAAAAGAAAATGTTATAAATAAAATTATAAATTGTAAATGAACTAAATCAACATAAGTGTGCTTTTAATGTATTAACTAAAAGGAAATATCAAGTTAGTGTGAATTTAAAATAAATAAATAAAATAAAAAATATGATGAGACAAATATCCATATCACATAAAACGTTATATCTCAAAGAAAAAAGTTAATCACAGTTGTTATAATTTTATTACCAGATTCTTTCATGAAAATATAATAAATATATAATTTTAATAGATAAATATATAATTTTAATAATTTAATATCGTATACTAAATATATATACATATATATATATATGGTATTTTTATTAAAAAGTTTAATAAAAATATATAAAATTAGATCTAAATTTATCGGTAAAGGGAGGAGATTATTTGGCATAACGAGACACGAGATCCTCTCTGGTCTCTCTTGTCAATATTGTCTCAAATCATTGTTATCGCTGTCGGCCACGAGGCATGCATGCAATCCCGTACAGTTTTAACATGACGTGAATTATGCAGTTTAGGTACTAGAATGACCTCCAGGATTCCATAAATTTACCAGCCATGCCACTGAGTCATAAATCTCTTAAAATCTCAAAAGTGATATTTCTAATTCATGCCAACGAAAAGACAAAGATTCTTTCTTATAGTTCAGACTTTGGATACAGTATAATCAAAATCCAGAGCATACCCTACTTTTTTGGTTTCGCCGTTAATAGGTTTTATATAGGGGATACATAGTTAGATACGCAAACAACTAAATATAATAAATTTAGCATTTATTGTTTGAGAACCCCACTAAAGAGTTCGCCAGATCGAAGCTGACACGTGTCCCTTGTTGCTGCACATTCCCAATGATGGACAAAGACGACGATGTCGGAGCAAAAGCGAAGCAGAAAGTCCCTTTTGAGTCTACCGGAATCAAATAGTTCTTCGCCGGCAACGCCAACGACTTCCCACTGCTGAACTGAAACGACACCGTCGGCACTCTCGCTGACTTCAGCGACGACAAGTCGTAGCACGTGTCGAACAGAGCAAATCCGCTAGCTGGTTTCAAATTCCGAGTCAGTTTCACAAACGCGTCACGGACCGAGTTATAAGCCTGAGTCTGCAACCGAGTTACGGCGGTTCCCGAGTCGACGATTATTCCGCCATTTCCTGATTGGTCCAAAGCGAACGTAGACGGAGGGATAGGCACTGGTTTCCCTCCAACGCTCACTCCGATGAGTTCAACGTAGTAAAATGTGCCTAGCTTTTGGTTTTTCCGTAATGGGGTGGTGACTGAGTCATAGGGTCTGGGCGAATTGAACTCAAGAGTCGACGATTTGCCAGAGTCACGGTCAACCAGGCAGTAGGAAAACGACGTCGCTTTGATCTGCGATGTGAGCGACAGAGGTCCAGCGCCAAGCCCAATTAACCCGGCGGCTCCGACAAACAACCCCTCATTGTCATGACCACACCCCATAGCAACCCGATTCGCTGACCCGGTGTTACCAAACGACAACGTTTCCGTCACATACTCCCCAACGGTGAAAGACCCGTCACCGTAGGAAACCTGATAGAGACACTTGCCGTTTCGACAAGCAGACGTTTCGAGATTCTGGCATTGTTGCGAACCGCAGGCAAGAGGACTATACGAAGATGAGGCAGTCGGGTCGTAAATCGGGTCGGTTTGCTTGTAACAGTCCGAGCAGGGCTTACATTGAATCCAGTTCACGTCACTCCCGGTGTCGAGAACCATGTAGAAAGGCTTCGGCGGTTGGCCCACGCCGAGTCTGGAGAAGTACTCGCCGCTGCCTAGACTGGTACCAGAGGAAACCGGTGTCGAAAGATCTTCAGGTAGGATCTCGGATTTTGTTGGGTATAGATCGGACCTGTTGATGTGGTTCAGGGCTAGTTGGAGCTTAGTGGTGATCGATTTGACTCGAGCTGAGTCACGGGCGAGTCGGGCCAGGACCAGGCTCTTGTAGTCCTGGTGCTGCGAATTGAGCAGAGAATCTCTTGGGTGTAATTGGAGAGAGAAGGAGGAAGAAGGAGAAGAGAATGTGGGAGAGCTATACGCTTCTTCACGCAATCCGGAATCGAAGGAGAGGACTTGGTTGGCTTGATGGAGAGAGGAAGAGACATCAAGGACAGTAGTAGCAAAATCGATAGTTTCAGATGTTAAGTTGCGAGAAAAAGTTGAGGAAGGAAAAAGAAAAACAAAGAAGGAAGATAGGGTAAAGAAAATATAAACTAAGTTGAGAGCCATTTTTGGCTGAGAGCCCAAGAATTAAAACTCGGAAAGAAGAACCAGATGAAGCGCGGAATGTGATAAGAAGTGGGAGTGGGTGTTGGCTTTTATTAGTTTCAAAAAGATCACGCGGAGGGGGAGAGAGAGAGAGAAAGGGGGAATGAAGACTGGAGTTACCAATGGGGGAAAAGGGTTTAGGTTGCATTTGGAAAGGCTGAAGCCTCTGTTTGGCAGAGGACAGTAAAAAAATTTGTGTAACGTTTAATTTATTTTTATGACTATTATTTAATTATTATTTCATAATTATTATTTAATAAGTATTAAACTTATTTTTTTAAATTTATTTTTTTTATACTTAATTTTTTATATATCAAACAAATCTTAAATTGTTGTGTAGAAAACAGGTCACAAATTTCATTGCCGTTCTGAAAAGATAAGTTGTTGACCCTATAAAGATTGAGAGTATGGTGAGAAAAATAAAAGAAAAAAAAAGATTTAAATTCAGTTTTTAATAAAATATAATAAATATATAATTTTTAATTATAATACAAAAAATATATTTAAATAAAAATTATATATTTATTATTTCCATTAAAAATTTATATATTTATTGTATCTTGATTAAAAATTTTCTTAAAAATATAAAATAATCATAATTAGATAATATTATTTAAGATGAAATTTACAAGATGCTTGATTAGAGTTTAGATTTGAAATTCCCTACTGTGTGATTTTTAGATTGTTCAAATTAAATTTGAATGATTTATTTTTTTAATTTTAATTTTAATTTTTTAAATTAATAATTAAAAATATTTTTATTTTATATCTTATATCTTTTAATATAAAATAAAATAAAATAAAATAAAAAATTAATAGTTTGAATCATTCTAAGTAAACCGCTTGACCCCCGTTGATTGCGGCAGATGTGCTTCCTGACCATTCTTGTCACTATTGGGGATTATTTATCTTTATACAAGAACGGTGCTGGAGGTGGAGAATTGGTAAAATTGTGGAGTTATGCAGGAGGACTTCACCAATCAAGTCTTTATTTATTGTTTAGACTTTAGAGTGAAAATAAGCTTAAGATAATTTTAACAGAAAATATAAAATAAAATGATGTCAATATTTTAATTTATAATATAAATAAAAAGCTAAGATACACATTTCGTCTTTTACTAAAGTTTTTATTTTATTATTAAAGTTTAATTTGGTTTGATATTGTTTTTAATAGAAACAATGTTTTAAAAAATATTTAAATTATTCTTTTTCTCCTTTTATATGTGTTCCGTTCTTGGTCAAATGGATTAAATAAAATTTTTCTGATGTTATTAAATAGTTTTTATGTTATTTTTTAATATACTTTTTAAAGAATTTAGTTAGTTTCTATTATTTTTTAAAAGAGTTTAGTTAAGTGCCAACTAGGGAAAGAAAATGATGTGGTAAGAAGTTTTGTAATATTAGGTTACTTCTAACTATCAGTGGCAGAATCATGGCAGATTGGGAGGAGATTTGTCCCCTTTGAGTTTCTGGAAGATTTTCATACATATATAGAATTTGTATATAAACCCCTAAAAATTAATAAAATGTTCATATCATCTTCCCAACAAAAAAAATTGCATATATAACTTTGATATTGATTTTTTAAAAAAATGCTTATAATAACATATAATTTTTGTTTACAAACTAAAAATATAATTAAAAATTGAAAAAAAAATGAATAACAGTATATAATGTATTTTATAGAAGTCTTATAAGCTTAATATTTTCATATGCTTAAAACTATTTAATACACATGTCAAGGTTCACACAATTAAAAAGACATCACAAAACTCTAGGAGACTAGACAATAGTTGGCGTGAATACCTAGCTAAAGGACATAGACCTTAAACAACAAGGATAGGATCATTTATTATCCTTAAAAAAATGTCACCATACCTTAAGCAACATAGCATACACTAATTGCTATAAGTCACATCTTGATTCTTTTTATAGCTAGAAGAGAAAATTCCTTATATTTTATTTTGACCAAGTAATACAATACTTTTAAGTTAGGCTAAGCTTCCTTATTCTTCTTTTGTCATACTTTCAACACCAACATCTGGTGCACTATGTTGGGGCTTCGTCTCCTAAAGCCGTTCAAGACCTATGGCTCAAGTGAGAAAAAACTACTCCAACATCCAAAACAATAATCAAAATATTAAAGTCTAAAGTGAGGCACATGTTAAGGACCATTGGTAAGTTATCTCTTTGTCACAATATTTTAGAAATGAGCACCATGATGTCTAAAGCCACCCTAACATGTAAGGCTCAAAAAAGAATCACAACAACATGGTTAAAAATAACAATTCAACATTAGTCAACCTATGAGCAAAAACTTATGGCTATTACATGATCGTTGTGCTCACTCCACTGACTTGTCTCCATCATAGTTCAAAAGGGTGAATCCTCCAAAACTTCAAATCTTTACCATAAGCCCTTGACCTGAGTCTACTTCAAGATCCTTAGGAGGTTTTGGAAGATCTTAACTAGAATATTCAAGCTTGAACTCTAACCGCCTATCATCCACACTAACTTGAAATTACTCTTAAGTAATACCTATTATACAATCTTTATAAAAGAACGGGACACCACTCAAAAAGCTTTCATTATGTAATGAATTGCATCTTTTGCCTCATAAAGGTAAGCAACTAGTAAAAGCTACTATAAAAAATGCTTCCTTTTGGCCTAAAAAACCTTAATTTCTCAATATTTGCCATTACTTTATTCTCAAACTTTGCAACAACTTTAGCCTTCTTAACATTAAAGGCATTAATCATCTCGGTAGCTTTAAACTTTTCAATAAGAATAGTGGTAAGTTCCTTTTTAACTTTTTTTATTTCCTTATAGGTATGCAACTTCATCGGTTAAAGTAATAACTTCCCTTCAAGCAATAGCCAAAGAGGCCTCGAATTAAGCCATTTGCTCTTAAAGTAACTTGATATTTTCCTCTATCTCTTACCTCTTTTGAGCAAGATTGGCATTGTTTGCCCAAAACGCAATGTGAGCTATAGTCTAAGAACATAAGCATAACAAAGTTAGATATTAAAAAAAAAAAGCATTGCTAATAGTGAACAAGGCAAAAAAACTATGAAGTAATCCTTTTTACTTTGATAGTAGAATCCAAACTACGAAGAAGAAGCCACTTCCCAACTATTTGAAACTTTAGCAATAAAACCCCTTGAAGTTAACTAATTACAAGCTTTAGACAAAGGCAATGCTTTAACAATTCTCTTACAAGGACCATAATAACTACACACCTCAGGGCCCATTCCTCCCAAAATGGCTTTAAGCTAATCCAAAAAACAATTGGATTATCCCTCAAGCTTACTTAGACTTTAGTGGTTGAAGTAGATAACCCTTATTCTAAACTCATTGTCTGACCATTACTAACGCTACCTTTATGAGCTACAATAACAACATTGACAATGAGATCATTCCCAATAATAGCAACAACTTTTGGACCACCTTGTAAAAGGGGAATTAGAGGATTCACAACCTTTAGGACAAAGTTACTTGCCTTCCTAACAAAGCTAGTCCTCTTAAAACAAATTTGACAAGGCTTCCAATGCCTTCCCCACGGTTCTCCTATTCTAAACTAGCAACACAAGGACATTTTTGTCTATCCTTTCCTTAGTCTAATGCTTGCAACCCCTAATTACCTTCCTCAAAGCTTGCGCTTTCCTATTCTCAGCTTAAGGAGGAAGAATAGCCTTTAAAACTCCTCACCAAAGAACCTTGACTCTCTTGCAAAGCTATGTATGTGGACACTAGTCATTGAGGACCATGAAAAGGTAAATTAGACATCAATCAGAAAAAATGTAATACTTACTATCCCTAAAGTTGCACAAAAGCTCAAATTTTGTAAAATCCTTAGTAATTCTTATGGACATTAGCATCCTAAGCTCAAATTTGTCTAAACAAAAGAGATTTGCAAAAGGGATGACTAAGTCAATCTCATGCATAAGTAGGTGGTGATAAGTAAAATTATTAGCTTGCACAAAACAAAGTTAAAAGATAATTAGCCTCACTAAAGGGCTCAAACAAATTATTTTATAACTTTGCAACTTTTAGAAAATTTAACTCGCAACATATTAATAGACGACAATCAATCAACACTTGAAAGATATCATTGGCCATCTAATGAATGTAGAAGTTTCAATTTTAAATGGAAGGGGGCAAAACATGATGCTATTGCATAAAGATGGCGGTGTGCCAATGAGGGAGTTGGTTCATTAAAGAAAAATGTATCTACCATTGTTAATATAGCCATGGTTACAGAGGGGAGCTTCATCTCCTTAACCCTTCATTGTTAAGTTTAAGGGATATTGCAATAGAATGTGTAGTATTAAGAAAGAAATGATTCTTTTATCATTTATGCTCAATGAGATTGAAAAGGATATATTTTCACCACTTAAAGATTACAACAGTATGAGCTTATTTGGTAATGGTGGTGCTACCAACAAAATGAGTGAAAAGGAAAATTTTGGACCAATTTGATTCTATTATGATATTTTAAAATGAATGTTTTTTAGAACAAATTTTGAAAACAAAAAAATTAAAAAAATCTATTTAAATCATTAGTATGAAAAATCGTTGTTTTATATTTTTTTTATTTTACAAAATAAAAGTTAACAAAATATTTAATAAATGTTTTGATTTTTTTTATTTTCAAAAACACAATTTTATTTTTTTGTTTTACAAAATATTTTATTAAAAATATATTATCAAACAATTTTTTTTAAATAAAAAATTATTCTAAAAATAAAAAATCAATAAGACCCTTTGTCTTTTTTCAAAGCTAAGAACTTACAAAATGGTGTGTTTTTTTGTTTCTTTTCCCCAGGAAAAAAGCAAAAACGCAAAAGGAGTTGTATGGACGCATTAAATTGGAAGGATTCCTTTTGGCAAGAGTGATTAAAGAAGTATGAGATTCACACAAAAATATTTTATTATAATCTACTGACTCATTTTCTTAAGTTTAGATCCGCCAACGTTGCGACTCCAACATAAGACTAAAGGCACATATTGGCCTGCAGATCTGTAGTCCCACGAGGCCCGCCCGATCTGATTTGAGAAGGATAAAATATATTTTCCACTTTAAACAGACGGTGAGGATCGTAAAACGGAACGTAGGACTGGATAACAAATCGTGGCGCTAAACTTGGCTTGCTCCAACCTCTATCGTCTCCCACCTATTCGTTTTTCACTGTGATGGCCTCTCACGATTGCTCTTCTTGGCTCAGTGTTCGCTCGCCCACTGCTACCTCAGTGTCGCTCAAGCGCGATTCCTTTCTTTTCTTCGTCTCCTTTAAGAAGGTCACCATTTTCCCAAGCTGCTCCAATGGTTCCATTGATTCATCTTCATCATCATCGTCGTCATCATCTACTCGCTCTTACACCCGACGATGGTATAATCCCCTAAGACCGAGAAATTTCGTTCCGGCTCCTGAAATTGAACGCCATTGGGTTGAAGCCGATCAACCGCTTGCATCTACAGGTTTTTATCCTCTTACATTCCCCTTTCTTTCAATGGCTTGGGGAAAATTCTTCACCTAACGACTGTTTTGAATTTCATTTTGTGTTTGTCACTTGAAAGGCATAGGGTGGGAGAAATGTGTTTTTATTCCCAAATAACAAGTTATTTATTTTCTGCTTGGTTTATTCCTCTCGAATAATGTTTCATCTTTGTCAAGCACGGTGCATATAATTGGTAGAAAGCAGAGGCTATGCTTTTTCATGTGTTTAATGTCTTTACTTTTGTTTGGTCTTGATGTTTCTGGGGGAATCTACGTGTTCCAGAAAGATTCACCGTGGCGTCGTATAACATACTGGCGGATAGAAATGCTTATGAACACAGAGATTTATACTTAAACGTTCCTTCTCATTACGTGAAGTGGGATCATCGTAAGAGGGTTATTTGTAAAGAACTCTTTGGATGGGACCCAGATATTATATGTTTACAAGTAAGATATCATCATCTTTTTTCCTATTTTCTTTTCTTTTTGAAGAGATTAAATATTTTGTGATTGACTAGAGTCTAAGCTCAAAGAGTGGCTTATGGTGGGTTGGAATGATTTGTCAGGAGGTGGACAAATATGTTGAACTCTCAAACATTTTGGTTAAAGCAGGATATACGGGATCTTATAAGGTATAATTTCAACCATGGCAAGGTGATGGTAGTTGCTTTTATAGTTCGCCATCTATGTTGCTTGGTGAGTTTTGTTACATTGATAATAATGTCTCAAATATATAAAACTTCAGTTTGTCTTATGAGTTTTACCAACTATGAACTGCCTGAATATCTTTTGGACTAACTTTTTTGGTTGACCTGATGAGCTAAGATCATCAAAACATGCTGATTTAGAAGGCATGCTTGAGTACTTTATAATTAGCAATTAGTCTATTTACCAAAGTATCAAGGAGAGCACAACTATTGAGAACCTAATAACTAGCGAAAATGGGCTGCAGAGACGCACTGGAGACGTAATTGATGGTTGTGCAATGTTCTGGAAAGCTGATAAGTAAGAAAATTATGTTTTAGTTTATTAATTGCTAATTTTGCTCGTTACGTGTAATTGATAGATGAAAGTTTTCACACAATCAATTTTTCAATCCATTAGGTTCCGGTTATTAGAAGCAGAGAGCATTGAATTTAAGGCAGTTGGTCTTCGTGATAATGTTGCTCAACTTTCAGTTTTTGAGGTACTAATTCCTTAATATCAGCAAATTTCTTTTTTCATTTTACATTTTGAATCTTCACTTATGATATGAAGGGTTTTCTTAATTATTTTGTTTTATAAATCTGCGGGTCTCTAATCTCATGTAATTGCATGGGAAACGGCTTCAAAGACAAAAAGGGTAAAAGGATTAAAGGAAAGTATCAGAAAACTCTTTTCCCACCCCAAAAAAATGGGAGCAAATATTGGATATTGTTTTGCACTCCAAACCCTGTGGCAAGAAAATTCAAGCATTAGCTCTTAACTTTTAAGCCCCATAAATTAGCTGATTTGAGGGCTGAAAATTTAAGCTAGATGCTTACACGCTCCTTGACAGCAAGCTTCTAAGTCGAGTGCATGTGGTGAAAGAGGCTTTCATCCCAATAGCTGCAGACTTTGGGTGGGTGAATGTCTATGAATCCTGATCTCTCATTGCTGCATGCCATGGCTTGTGAAAACTAAGCAAGTTGTGAGCCTGAGTTACTAGGCCTGCCTGGTCTTGTGGCCTTATGGATCCAAATTCTAATAATTAATCAAATTGCATGAATAGAAGTCTCCACCTTCCAGTGCATGATAATTCATTTTAATATCAAGTCGTTGAGAACTTGAGACAGTGGTCATCAGACGTGCTGTAAGAAAATATAGTACACATTTAAATTCTTTATAGAATTTATTGTTGCTGCAGTGGGATCCGACTAAATTAGTTGTCTGGATATCTCTTGCTTTATATAATGCAGCATCATAGGATGCCTTGACCTTAATTAGTTGATTATTTTGCAAATAATCTCAATCATTTGTGTCAAGATATAATATAGCTATATTTTTAATGCTTTATTATTGTTTTTATAAATGTGGTTCTAGTGTACATCAAGCAGTCTTTCATCCTTTGTACTTCTAACTTATACTGTACAGGCAGATGTGTAAATTTAACTCAAGAAGACTACTTGTCAGTAACATCCATGTGCTTTATAACCCAAGCAGAGGAGAAGTTAAACTAGGCCAAGTAAGTCTCTTATGTTGCTTTGCAGTTTCTATGTCAGATCATCATTACATTATAATAACTAGATCAAAGGATCAATTTTCTTACCATTTTTTGTGTATAAAACTTCAGAAGTTAACGTTTATGTGGGATTCTTTATTGCATTATACATAATTTTCAGGGGTCATTTTTATTGAATAGTATTCTTGAGATAATCATGTAAGAATTTTTTTAAAAATATATTTTCAAGATTCATTATCAAGTTTTCTATTGCTTTGTGGAACCTGCTATACTCTATTATTCTCTAAAACTGGAATATTTGGTATTTTCAGATTCGTTCTCTCTTGTCAGCAGCACAGACACTCTCAGAGAAATGGGGTAATGTCCCTGTTGTGGTTGCGGGTGATTTTAACAGTACTCCTCAGGTGCCATATTTCAACATATACACATCTTTTTGTCTTTGCATTGTGTGTGTGTGTGCTGACTTTTGTTATTTTGATTTTGTTTTTCAAATTTCTCATCAACAGAGTGGTATATACAAGTTCTTGTCATCATCAGAGGTGAATACTTTGAAGTTGTTAGTTACATTAACATTTTTTTGGTTTGCAAGTTCATTTTATACTGCAATGAAAACTAGGATTAATCACATAAAGAGTCTCCGATGTAGTCTATGTTCAAGGTTCTTGCTTGAAATTGGTTGTGGTTTTCAATTGCAGTTAAATATCATGTTATATGACAGAAGGGAATTATCTGGACAGAAAAACTGTCACCCTGCTCAAGTTTTAGGCTATAAAAAAGAGACAGTCAATCCATTTATCTTAATGGACAGGTACCTTTCTTTTTTTCTTTTACTTTGGCAATGAATGATATTTTATAAGCTTCTGTGCTGGTTTATATAGTAGAGAATTAGTATTTGATTTACTCACATGCTTAAGCTGAAGTAGTGCAATTGACTTCATGGTCTAATCGCTTTCTCAGGGATTTGGTAGTTTTGCTTCTTTACCATTTTTCATTCTGCTTCCTTACCAGCTTCTGTGCTGATTTATGCTTAAGCTTCACTCTTACATTTTTCTTTCCATTCATTTTTTTCATACTCTAGTCTGTGAAAAAAATTTTATTCATTACTTTTCACTGTTATTAATTTGTTAAGAGTTTCTTATTTCATCAGCATTTTTTTTATAGAAGCTACATGGAAATTCTTTTTCTTATGACGATATTGCAGATTTATATAGGAATTAATGCCCTTCTCAGATATGATTCGACCTGCATTTTCATGACTGATTTGTGTCCTATTCCTTATTATATTGTATGATCTATAATTTGTAAAATGATTGCAATTTGCTTATATCTTTTAATTGGAGAAGGTGAGTTTCTTGAATGTGGCTTAGGCTTTTCTGAGCATTATGTTCACAAGCTATTCTTTCCAGATTGTTTAAGAGCTGGACAGATGAAGAGGTAACAATTGCAGCAGGACATTCTGAGCGTCACTTGGTTGTGCATCCATTGAAACTCAACAGTTCTTATGCGACAGTTAAGGTATACAGTCTTTCTTTTGTAACCCGTTATTTTCAAATATGATTTTCCAAAATCCTTCTCCCATGCTCTGGAAAAATCAAATTATCATGTTAATGGAAAGATATTATTATCCTCTGCGTAAAATGGGATTTGGTTTCCACTCCATTCAAATGAAATGGTCTATTTTTTCAGGGTTCAACAAGTACTCGGGGTTTCAATGGTGAACCCTTGGCAACTTCCTACCACTCAAAGTTTCTTGGTACTGTAGATTACTTATGGTAACCAACATCTTTCTAATGCCCCATCGATGATTTTGGTTGTGGAAATTATGGTGGTTGTGACCCTAATGACAATGAACAAACAATAAGATTGTTTGCAATTGATGCAGGTACTCTGACAGTATCATACCAACAAAAGTTCTGGATACTGTTCCAATTGATATTCTCCGGAGGACAGGTGGCCTTCCGAGCAAGGTATTAGTACTTGGTTTTTTTCGGCTCACCATTTTAGATTATTACTTAGGGAGCATTTAATTTGACTGAGTGATTAGGTATGCACTTTGAGGGGACTACGGAGGCTTACAAATTGTAATGAAAAATTAGAGAAAAAAAAATTAGCTGAGTAGATTAAGATTTTAGATTTTTGGAGAGCTCATATCTAACAGATAATTCAGATGCTTGGCAAAATCCTCTTTATATATCAGCACATTTTTCAAGAAGTGTGATTGTCATGCTTGTCTTCGCTCTTTTTTGAGTATCCCAATTGATAGAAAAAGACTGAAATTGGAGGCTGATTCTAAAATCTGTGGGTCATTGGGAAATAGAATGTTTATGCCTTTCCTTACAGGTTAAGCTAGTCTTTTTATTCATGGGTAGTTCTATGGAGAGGTGGTCCTCTGTATCAATTGATATCAGTTTCAGTATACAGTAACATATTAGGTGCCTTGGACCTTTGTTGGGTTCCAAACTCTATCAATTTCACAATGAATAAAAAATGTCCAAATATTATTTCTCCAAATCTAACCATTCTTTTTCCTGACCAATAGAGAGTGGGAAGCGACCACTTGGCCTTGGTTTCTGAATTTGCCTTCTCACTTACAACCAATGCAACTACGGAGATAGTTGCAGCAGCAGCATCTCCTGCAGTAGAGAACTAAGAACATGACAATCTGCAGTCAGAAGACAGCTCAGGGTTTGCGTTTGGAAACAGTACTTGATTTCAAATTTACTTGGACTAGCCTGGACGATTTGGTCAGCAGCATAGTAAATTGGTAGTACAGAGGAATATAGTAAGGAAAAAGCTTCAATAAAATTCTTTAGGTGTTTGCTGTTTTTCAATAAAGACATAGCATGTTGTTGTGAAAAATATCCAAATGTCTTGTTTTCATTAAAGAACTTAATAGCAAATATCTAAAAATTATATTTAAGTTTGTATATATAGTAATTAAAGTATTGATAGCCATGTATTCTTTTGTGTCCTTCAGAAGTAATTAATCTGAAATTTCCAGCAATTTTATATAATGTATGTTCCATGTTCTTTTTTTACCCCCTAAAGCCATGAGTGATTGAATTCCAAATCGCGACTGGCCTACTGTCAAATTCTACGTATGCCAGAGGGTGATGATCAAATTTCCTTGTTGTAAAGGAGGTTTTATATTCTTCATGAGAGATATAGCAGGTATAACTATAAGAACTATTAATACTGTGCTTTGGTGAAGCAGAACACAATATTGTTCAAAGTGACTTCTGTCGTGGGGATTGATAGGAGATTTATAATCAAAGAGATTTTTGGGCTTGAATTGTGGATAAATTACAAGTCCATTTAGACTTAGTAATTTTAATTAGTAATATCATATCATGCACTGCTTATATCTGAAAATCTAAGTTATTAAATGATGATTCATAAACAATTTTATTATAAATTATAATATTAGGTTGACAGTTTTAAAGAATTTCAGCTTAGTGTCGTAGTTGACTTGATTTTAAATAGGTTTTAAAATTAGTGTGTTGTTTGAATTGGACTTTGGTTGATCTAATACAAGCATGGCCAACATGGAGTGGCTTGATTTTATTTTATTTTTTAAATTTATTGTAGAAATTATAATATAAGTAAAATAATTTCATATAAATTCTTGTAAATTATATTTTACCTCTGAAAAAAATTAAAATTTTTATACAAGTTTTCATAAATTTTTTTATTTTTTTAATTTAAACTGAGCTGGGTTGGGCTATATTGGATCTCAGGGCCAACCCCACCCAATTATATGGCCTTACTTGACTATGTTTTTGGGCAGTCAACCCAATTCAGCTCTAATTTGGCTAAACAAGACTAAATACCCGAGGCCACTGAAGTTGACTGATGTTCATTGAAAACATGAATAGACCATTTCAGAAAACAATCTTCGAGATACACAAAACTCTGTTTCAAGAAAATCCCAAATTGAAACCGCCAACTTTCATGTTTTTCGTGAAGTATATGTTTCACGAAACAAAAGAAACATTTGGCGAAGTAGACTTGAATTCTATTTTACTGACATGGATTCTGTGATCTCCACGGATTTTATTACACTTTTGTTGGATAATCCTGAAGGTTGAAAGAGCCTTGAGCTGTTTCAGTCAACCTCAGGCTTTTTTTTTTAGGTTTTTTTGGCCATAAAAACTTATTTAAGGGTCTTTCAGTAAAAATATAAAATGTATATATATATATATTTAAATTCAATCGTATAATTCTAAATTATAAAAATTAAAAACTATAAAAATTATATTTTTATTAAAAAATAATTCAAAAATATAAAAACTATTTTTAAATTTTTATCTTGAAAATAAACCCAAATAGTTCTTAACCTTAATAGTTGTTAATAGGAAGCAAATTTAAATAGTATAAATTTTATTTTATTTTTTATGTTATAAAAACCACATATAAGATAAAAATTATTTTTTAAAAATTTAAAAATCGTTTTCATATTATATTTTATTTTTTAAAATAAAAATATAAAAAAATATAAAATATAAAAGAAAGATTATTTGCTGCTCTGAAAGCAGCAGTACAGAACTCGAGTCGCCAAAGGGAGGTCCTTTCAAAGCCACGTGTAAGTCATGGTGAGTGGTAGCAAATTCTCTTTAAGCATGGTTTGGTTGAAAAGTTTTGGTCCTCTTCTCTTCTTTGGTAGTAAAAAATTAGAGGGGAGGGGAAAGTGTGATTTTTGAAAAAAATTTAATTTTATTTGACTAAATTATTTTTATTTTTATTTTTACTTAAAACATAATACAGATTTTATTTTTAAATAAAATTTAAAATAATTTTTTATGAAAATAAAAAAATATCTTTTGAATAAAAATAAAAAATTATTTTTTATAATAAAAAATAAAAAAAACCTTTTTATATAAAAATATCTTTAAAAAAATTAATTCTAATATTATAAAAATATAATTATTTATTTAATTTTATCTCCATTTCTCCTCTCTCCTCAACTAAATAAAATATCATTAAAATCTCTTTCCTCCTCTCTTCTTAGTTGAATCAAACACTAGTTTAGGGCTTTTTCTCTATCCAACTTCCAATTGGACCGTTCATCTGCTCCCAAGCGAACTCTCTCAACGATTCAGATTCTTCTACATATTCAGGAGAAGATAATCATTATATATATATATATATATATAATCCATGCATTTTTATTGTTTATATATTGTTTTTAACCTTTCATCAGTTTACTGTTTATTTATAATATTTTTTTTCTTTTCTTCTGTGGAGCCACAACAAAAAAATTTAACTCGCTAGCATGCAGGGGCATGCTGGTTCCTAATAATCCCCGATTCTTCACGTTACGTGTAACATAATCCACAACAATATGACTAGACAGCGACACATAGCTACTTACCCAATCATAGTCGTCCACGTGGAATTCCAAATTTAACTGGCATCCCCTCCTTGCAAGGCAGGGATCGTCCGGGCCCTCATCGTCCCTCCTCAGTTGACAGGTCCCTAATTTCGAACTCTTTTCCCTTGATTTCCTTGAGCAGATTTGAATTTACGCTTCTATTGCGATTCGATTTTGAGTGCCTCTTTTTTGATTTCGTGCATCTATTCCATTTCTGTTTCATTCTCGAGCGATTTGATTGGAATATAACCTGAAATTTTATAGCGTATGATGCAACGGTTGGTTGACAACGTCCTTGCTGTTACAAAAGAGTAAGGCCATGTTTTTATCAATATGGTTGGGAATCTATATCATGATATTTGATTATATGTACCTTGATTGAATGTCAGTAAAGAGTAAGGCCATGTTTTTATCAATGTGGTTGCGAATTTATATCATGATACTTGATGTATCTTAATTGAAATGGGTGTCAGTGTTTGTTTGTCATTGTTATGTAGTTAGGTTACGAGCGTTGCTGCTGAAATGATTCGATGCTTAAAATGTATTTTTTCGTTGCGTCTATATAATTAGTTACTGCCTGATTTTTCTTGTTACGGATCTAGGCAGGACGTGATCAATATATGGCTGTAGTTTGCTTTTTGAATCTAAATTCATGTAATTTTATGGGTTCTGGGCAATGGGTTGTTTAATATTCTTTTGACCGTCCAATGGGTATCAGACGTTTGTTGGATGCAGCTGAATCCTCTTTTTTTTTTTTTGGGCGGGTTTTTGTTGATTCGCAGAATGATGTGATGCCATCACAGCAATATCGATGGCTTTGTTTATTTATTTATTAGGGGGTAAAAATGCATACCTTTTTGCTATGTATGGCTATCTATGTTGATTTGCTTCAGTAGATATATTATTTGGCTGTAGTGTTTTTTGTTGTTTTTTGTTGAGGTATTATTTCAGTCAGTTATTGACTTGCTGCAGTTTAATAAGAAAGTTGAAAGATATAGGAATATGGTTCCGTATGGTCTCGCTCTTATTCATGGACTTGATGGTTTGATGCATCATGTTTTGATTGATAGAACATTTGGTTGCTGATGGTTGAGCATATAATTTCAACCAGTGCTGCCTTTGTAAATTTGAAGGCAATAAAAAGCTTAAGGTTTTACTAAATTGTGACAATATGTGGTTTTACAATTATAGAAGTTTGAGTTTTGGAGTTTCACTCAGAAATTTGGAAAAAAAAAAAAATTCCCCAAATTGGCCTTATACTAAGATCTTGCACCCTGTGTTAAGTGAATGTGGAATTAGGTGTTTTGACTAAGTCATTTAATAGTTTATTTGCTTCAATAGTTGTTTCAATTACATGTGTATCTCTCCCTAAATTATCAACATTGCAAATACAAATTCTGTTGTGTTGTTGATCAGTTGGTTATACAGTTTCGAGTTGCCAATAATTTGAAAATACTTAATCTGAAGAAATTTTGGAACATTATACTTTTGATTTCATCGAAAGTTGCACCATCTATTTATGCATGAATGTTCTAAAGCCATGGACCTTATTTATTTTCTTTGTCAGGGCAAATTCAATTCAAAAGCTTACGTTGTAAAGTGAAAGCCCATGGATAGTTTAATTCAACTCAAAAGCTTTAGCTATTAAGGCCCATGAATAGTTTTTATTATATACTCTAACAGTCTTCAATTGTATGTGTGGCTGGAGGATGAACATTTGCATTTGGTTTTTAGTTCAGGTCAGTGAAGACAGTTACTTATGAGTCTTTGAACAATATTGTGAGGCTGATCAATGGAGTTTCAGCACTTTTGTTGACATTTCTACCAGGGAAAGCAACTATACTTGAAGGTATTCATGGTTGGGAGCTCAGACCAGCTTTCCGTGGACCACGGTTTCCACGTTGGATGGAAAAGTAAGTTTTGCACACTGGAATTAGTAATTTCTGTGGTAATTTTTCTATATAAAAAACTTGCATGGTCTTATGCTAATCTCTAGTTGATTTACAAGTTTGGTTTTTTCCTCTCAGCCTTTGCCTTTAAGACAAGTGGAGGGGTAATATGCTATGGTTAAGGAATACCATTGTTTGAAAGTCATTGATTTAGTTATGAGAAGCTTTTTCTTTAATAATTATTCCAGTATTACGTTTTTTGTTATGGTTACCATTCTCAATGTCACATGCCACATGCTGGTTGCGTGTACAGGTATTGATTCATTTTGGTGCATCTCTACATGCACTGAGGCTTCATCCCCGAATCTTCCTTTGGTTCTGATGAGGTGCCTTTAAAGTGTATAGCCTTTACCTGCTCATTGTGCCTTTTGGCAAGGTGCAGGGTGCTGTCATGATGCATGGTTGATTAAAAAAAAAAAAGGTAGAATTGAATTAGAAAAAATTGGAAAGAAATCACAATTAGGCCTTCTAGTTTTTTTTTTTCAAACTAATAGTGACAGTAAATCTAATGTCATTAAGAAAAAGAAAGAATTAAATGAAGATTAGAGAAATGGTAAATTAGGGGAGATAAGGAATACTAGAGTTTAGAGAGTGAAGTTAAAGTGAACTAGAAAAAAAAAGGCTAGGGATCAATGATTTAGGAAATGAATTGCTTTGACTTAAACATACTAGTGTATTAAATTTATTCCTGTTTTATAGAAATGAATAAGGTCTTATATATATTTTATACTGTGCATTCTATTATTATTTTAGTCTAGATTCTTTTAGATTCTTGTATTATTTATGTTTGTATTATTGTTCTCTCTTAATTTTTTGAAAATTGCAGTTTAGAATATGCATTCATATTGTTTTTACAGATGCCTATCATTATATCTTGATGACGTGGCATCTGTAATCTTGAATGCAGCTCTTGACACTATTTTTCTTGCCTTTCCCCCCCCCCCTAGTGGTGTGTCCTCTTTCAATCGGTTCATTCATGAACTTTCTGTGGATTCTGATACTTCAAGCCTGGACTACTTATCTGGAGAAGAAGATAGTTGTGGATATGAATCTCCTGGATCTCCCTTATCTCAAAGTTCTAGAGCCTCTAGAACTAGTTTTACCAAGTATGGTAGGCATCAGATGGATTGGATCCAGCATATCATGATTTGGGTTTTGTTTCCCATTAAGTTTTTGCTGGGGATTCCAGTTCGTTTTTTTCAGTTGGCTTATTCTAGGGTGTCAAAAACCCCATCTATCTCTGGAAGCCCACGTCCTTCATGTTTGCATTCAGTGAAGAGAGTGCAAAGCCTCAAAGACCACATTATTCACCGTGCAACTGATCGGAGACGTGGGGTCATTGAGGTTGGGCAATAATTGCAATCTATGTCAGTTTATTTTGTGTTTTGATGATAATTCTTGAATATATTTTAGATAGATTTTACATGCTTATAATTTGTGTGTTGCTCATCGAATTCTTTTGTCAATCAGGATCTTCATCTGGCCATAGAGATATGTATAGAAGCTGTATTTGATGCTGTTCACAAGGCTGCACACCTTCTTCTTTGCCCCTCAGAAGCTTTTGGGACATTAACCCGGTTGTTTTCATCTCATGAAGGTGGCATTAAGGAAGATCATGATGTTCTGGATGCTTCTGTTTCTGCAGCTGCGCTGGGGGAGAATGATCCAAAACCTTCAGAGGGGAATACTGGCTTTAATCAGTCTTTGAATACAGATGCTCGGACATGTCAGGATGTCATAACAGAGCTTGGGTAAAGGCTATTCTGTATCTTCCTTTATTCAATTCTTTTTGTTTTGAAATTTTGTTTGTCTGCTTCATAATTTCTACTCCTTCCTGTGACAGGTATCCATATGAAGCTATCCATGTGATCACCACAGATGGATATGTTCTTCTTTTGGAAAGAATACCTAGGTAAATGGACTCTAGAGGGAAATTTATCCTCTTTGATTATTGAACTGAATTTGACCTTCCAAAGTTCAAATTTAAATGCATGCCGTCTGGCATCCACTGTGAATCACCACAAAAATGCAGACATCATGCATGGTATAATTGACATATGCTGATCTCTCAGCTGTTTTATTAGTGTCAGTTATGAATTACATTGGAAACTTGAAATGGAACTATTATGTTGGGAATAAATCTTTTTTCTGTTGGTCATATATCTTTTTAAACTGAAGTTATGGTTTATTCCTAACAGATATAGTAATAAAAGGATTGAAACTCTTAATGTTTGAATATAGTGAATTATAAAAAAATGGATGACAATATGGGGGAATGGGAAAAATATTCATGTTGAAAAAAATAAGTTTGCTATAATTTCTAGAAGACGGAGGTTGTGCTATAAATTTAACATGGTGTCTAGTGTCTAATACTTGTAATCTGGTGTTGCAGGCGAGATGCACGAAAAGCCGTTTATCTTCAGCATGGAATTTTAGATTCATCCATGGGGTGAGTCATATTGTTGTCTCTTTCTTGCTTAGTTCTCATTGATTCTGTAATTAATTTTACTTGTATGAGAAGTTTAAAGAGTTACATGGTCTATTTATGTTTGAAAAGCTCCCATTTTTAAATAAACAGTGCTTTTTCTTAAGAGGAGTTATTGCTTCAGAACAGTGAAGATGATCATGTTAATGGTGATGCCAGTTTAATGACCATATAAATGCTCATATAGTTGCAGATGCATCTGTGCATGCACAGGTACACACAGTTTGTGAAGTATGTTGGCTAAGTTTTGCTTTATCTGTGTTAGCAGGTTCATGAGTCCTATTATTAATTATTTTAATATAGTTACAGATTGATATGTGGAGTTGGCTTCGTTTAACAAAGGCTATAGTAGTTTACTCCTCAACCTCAAGAATAGTCTAATGCTAAACTTAGCAACTCGTTAGGAGTATGTTTTGGCTGACCAAACTTTCTCACTATCTGTGAGATTGTAGGGCTGCCTTACCATATACAGTAACCAATAAATGAATGGTTTCTTATAGGGGAGGGAATATGTTAGTTAATTGAAAAACATCTGTCCTCGAAGTTCAACAATTAAAGGTTTAGTTTTGCACAAATTTGTTGGAGATAATGATATCTGTTGCCTATAAATTTTATGCTTCAGGTTTTGGATCAAAGTACAAGGAATGGGGATGAGTCTTTGAGGTCTATTGGGTGGGATCATGCTCTGTTATTAGTGTCTTTGTTTGTGTTAAGAAAATAGATAGCACTAGTTAAGGAGAACTCAATATGAACGACTTCAATTTAGAAAGTAGTTCCTTCCCATTTTGAGATCCAATACAAAGCCAAACCTCTTTTTAATTAAACAAAATAGAGCCCGAGTTGCTGATTATTTTTTATTTTTTGATCTGGAGGTTAGGGTTATTAAGTTGGGATTCATGGTGGATGATGCATGTGCTTTAATACCATGTTGAAAAAATAGTAAGAGGAAAGAAAAAGTTAGGAAGAAAAGGAAGGAGGGCCAAAAGAATATGTTATTGAACTCTCAATCACATGGTATAACTATGTATAAAATTGACAATCACACTCCAATCTCTTTGTGTTACTGTTGATGACCACACAAATACACTTATACTGTTCGCTTTGGCTCCCTGTGCGCTGCAAGCAATTCTCATTTTATCCTACAAAACCTTTCTGAAATGTTAATACCTTTTAACAGTTTGAAGGGTTGTTTGAGAATACATGGGACCAGCTGGCACTTTGAAGGGCCTGCTAGCACTTATTGTTCTTTTTTTCTTTATTTTTTATTTTTTCTTTTTCCCTTGGTGAAAGTGATTCTGAGTTGCTTAGAAAATAGTTATATTTGGAATAGGCTTTTGGGATTTTCTTTGAAGAATCCTGGTTCTGCTCACTTTAAACAAATTTCTGGTGATTCATTTTAGAGGCTGTGGGTGGATTAAAGAAGTGACACCTTGGTAGTTGTACCACATGTGCTGTCATTTAACTCATTTGGTTGCAGCCTAAAGCGAGTATTTTTAAAGAGGATGCCTAACCCTTGTTATGGTATAAAGTTGTTTGTTTGACTTTCTTTTGTTCCTTGATTTTATTGAAGGGGTTTCTTTGTTAGACATGTGTAGAGAGTGGTGAGATTCTCTCTCTCTTTCTCGCTATTTTACTTCCTCCTGGAGGGGGGGGGGTTAATTCTTGCTACTTTGTTGCATGTTGTCCTTCATCTGTTTGTTGAGGAGGATATTGATAGCTTCTTGTTTAATATTTCGGATAAGAACATTAAAGGGAGAGTGATGAAGATGATGAACAAGGGACGTATATGGCTTCTAATTTAGCTATGGATTGCTACACTTTGTTATATATTACGAGGCATCACCCATCTCCTATTTATAGGAGTAGGAAACTGGTGGGTGTATCTTTCACAAATAGTGCATCTAAAATATAATATTATAACTTATGATGATATCTATTGCCTATAGCTAGCCTCCCACCTTCAGTAGGATAATTACTTCAATATGTGTTGTATTAGATTTTGTCTTAGATTTAATGCGTCCACTGCCTCTTTGGAATTCTCTTTCATTTAGTTCATTGTGAAATTCATTTATTAATTTTTCTAGATTAATATACTTTAATACTCCCCCTTAATCTAGAAAAATTTATAACTCCAAACATTTCTCTAAACTGAATAAATTTCTCTTCTGTAATTGGCTTTGTAAAATTATCTACAAGTTAATCATCAGTCTTGCAAAACTCCAAGTTAATTTCTTCTTGTTCCACGAGGTCTCGAATGAGGTGATGCTGAATCTCAATATGCATGGTATAGTTGTGAAAAATAGGATTTTTCTTGTCATGGCAATAGTGGGCTTGTTGTCATAATAGATTTTTGTTGGCATCTTGGCACATCGATGTACATTCTCCAAGATCCCTCTAAGCTAAACTGTTTCACATGCTGCACTTGTAGCTGCCATATATTGTGATTTTGCTTATGAAAGTGTGACTATCTTCTACTTCTTTGATGTTTATGAAATTACCTTGAAACCTAGAAAGAAAATAATATCCTATTATGCTTTTTTTGTCATCAATGCATCTGCCCAATTGCTATTGGTGTAACTAGTTAATTGCAATCATCTTTTATTTTGTATAAGATGTCAAAATTCTTTGTACCTTTGATTTATCTCAGAATTCATTTTGCAACTAAAACTTGTTGGCCTCTCTCATGAATTTTGAAACAATGCTGACAACATGTACTAGGGGGCTTGGTATTTGTAAGATAAATCAACGAGCCAACAAGACTTTGATAGATCATCTCATCTACCTTTTCTTTTCTGTTCGCCTTTGATAGTTTCTCATTAGTTTCCATTGGAGTGAATGCTGGCTTGCAGTCTTGCATCTTGAATTTTTTCAGCAAATCATTAGCATATTTTTCTTGAAAAATAAATATTTGTCCAAGTTTTTGCTTGACTTGCATTTCAAGAAGGGGTCTCTTAAGGCCAAGAGTGGTTATCTTGTACTCCTTCATCATGGCCTGCATAAAGTCTTCAATCATCTTTATGTTGAATTGTCCACATATAGGCATAGGATGAGGAAACATTCTTCATGCATCTTCACATATAATGATGGCTCACTTGGGCTTTTGATGAAATTGTGATCAAGAAAGTACTTATCTATTTTACTATTCCATGCACGTGACGCTTGCTTCAATCTATAGAGTGCTTTCTTATAAATATTCTTTGTTTTCTTTGCCTCAAACCGCATACCCTTGAGATTGCTCCACATGTACATTTTTTTCAATTTCTCCATTCAGGAATGCAAACTCTATGTCTAATTGAACTACTAGTAGTTTTAGTTGGATGACTAAAGCAATTATCATTCTTATTGTTTCCATGTGTACCACAAGAGAGGTGACTTGTTGAGGTCAACACCTAGTTGTTGAGAATATCTTTTTGGTACAATCTATGCTATGTATTTCTAGATTGACCTGTCTTCATTGTACTTGATTTTGTAGACCTATTTCAACCCAATGATATCTCAATCATCTTGATTTCTTTGTCCATGGCTCATCTTCATTTTTTTTTAAGCTTCTTCATATCTTTATGGCTCACATGAAAATAATGCGACATTACAAGTTTGATAAATATTTTGCAATAATCGCATCTTTCTTGGAAGAGATGAATATGGTGACAAGCTTTGTTGTCTTAAAGGTTGACTTATGCTTGGGTCTAGATCAACTCTTGCATTCCCTTCAGCTTCAAAACATTGAGCTCTTTCAGGTGCTTAATTGCTCTATTTTCAGTTTACTTCTTCATCAAAGATGACATCCCTTGAAATAATTAATTGTTTTGTATCAAGATTGTAGAGACCATAGCCCTTGGATTTGTCACTATAGCCAGTAAGGATACACTTTTCTCTTTTCTTGTCCAGCTTGTCTCTATTCCCTTTTGGAATGTGGGCATAGACAATACAACCAAAGACTCTGAAATCATCAATTTTCAGCTTTTCTTTTTTTAAACCAAGCTTTATACAACATTCTATTTGGAATTGCCTTTGTGGCAGATCAATTGAGAATGTAGATTGCTGTGTTAACAACTTCAGCTCATAAATTTTTGGTAGATTTTTGCCTTGGAGCATAGTGGTGCTATCTCAACAATGGTTCTATATATATATATATTTTTTGCACCACCATTTTGCTGAGGTCTGTGTGGGACTGAGTTCTTTTTTTATGTTGTGCTTCTTGTAGAATTTGATGAATCTTTGATCAGTAAATTCTTTGCTATGATCAGTCCTCAAAACTTTAAGAAAATGTCCACTTTGTTTTTCAACAAGGCCTTTAAATTGTGTGAAATAGGAAAATGCATGTGATTTTTGCTCAATAAAATAAAACCACATCATATAGGTATAATCATTGATAACAAGTAGAACATATCTCTTTCCACTAGGAGTGGGGTTTCTGGAAGGAACTCAAATATCTGCATATATCAACTCCAATGGAGCTTTTGCTCTCCAAGGTGATTTTGGGAATGGCAATTTATGCATTTTCCAAAAATATATCCTTCACAGACCTTTTTCTCAAAAGGCACAGATGGTAGTCCAAGCACCATTTCTTTCTGATTTAGTAATTTAAGGCCATAAAAATTCAAATGGTCATATCTCAAATGTCATAGTGTGGATTCCTCTACATTTTTACATTTTATTGCATATTTTTTGCCCAAATGGTATAGTTAAAAGAAAAATTTTATTAGGAGCCATTTTAATAGTAGTTATAAATTGTACTTTATTCTTATCAAATATGATGCATCTATCATCATCAAAAATCAGTTTGTAGCCTTTTTAAATCAATTGGTCAACACTTAATAAATTTTGTGTGAAACCCAAAATGTAATAAGTATCATGAATAAAGTTTTCTTGGTCATTTTTTGTCTTTATGGCAATAATACTTTTGCCTTCAATTTCTTGCATTTTTCATTACCAAGTGTAACTTAGGATTTTTTTTACTTTCATTTATTTTGACAAAGCAAATTTTGTCGCTTGTCATGTGGTTTGAATAACCACTGTCAAGATACCAAATATCTCTTGATTCTTAAGAAGAAAATATAGAATAAAACATTTGATCAAGAGATTGATTTTTTTCACTGAAATTTGTTTTTTCTTTCTGCCAATACTAATAATGTTTTTCAAAATGAGTGTGCCTTTTTCACCTTTTGCATTCGTATCGACAATTTTTTGTATCATGATTATTTTTATTGCATAGGTTGCAATAGAAGTTTGACTTATTTTTGCTCCCTTGATTTTTGCAATTCTTTCTCCCCCTTCCACGGTAATTGGATTATCTTTTGTTTTGAGGATTTTGACCATAGTCATTCTTTTTTATCTCCATTATTTTTGGAGATATTTATTTTTGTTTGAAAAGCTTGCTCTAATGGTGGCTCAAATATTTACATTCTCTCCTCATAGGCTTGGAAAGATTCCATGAGCTCTACTAGAGTAAGCATTAGGGGTGGGCAAACTTGTTCCAACCCGGTTGGCCCGTCCTGACCCGATGATGCATCAGGCTGGGACTGGTGGAGAGTTTTTTTTTTTTAAATTAAAACAAAGTCGGGTCAAAATAATACTTCGGGTTAGGATGGGTTTCAAGATAATCTCTTGGCCCTATCGGGCTCGGCCCGGCCTGAGGTCTATATATATATTTATTTATATATAAAAAGATATGAACTAAATTGAAAAAAATTCTTTTTTTAGGGTCTTTTTATAATTTTAACCAAAATTTTTAAACATATTTTATAAATTATAAATAATTAGAGGGGTCAAAATTTATGTTAGAGCTCTCCTAAATATAATTATCACATTCATGTAAGGAAAATAAAATTAAAAAATGTATATTTTTTCAAGTTTTAACTACTATATTTGCATTTTTTTCTTATTTTTTCTATTGAATTCATGTTTTTTCATGTCTATTGCATAAATTTTAAAAAAATATATTAAAAACATAGTTATATGCCTAAAATAAATAAAATAATTGAGCAAATATAAAAATATAAAATTTTAAAATTAAATTTTTTTTCTTAAAAAATTAAAAAAAGAAAAAAAGAAAATTGGCCCGTGGCCCGATTGGCCCGATCCGACCCAGAACGATTTTTTCTTCCCGAAATTGAAATCGGGCCGGGACTCGGGTTGAAGCAAATCTCGGCTTGTCTCGGCCCATGTCCACCCTTAGTAAGCATTGATAAATCCTGGACTTCTTCAATTGCAACCACCACATACTTAAATTTTGTTGGAAGGCTTCTTAATAATTTTCTTCTATGGTGTTTCCATAAAAAAAAAAATTGTATTGATTCACTTTCCTTCATCATTAAAATATCAAAATCTCTCTATGAAGATTAAAATTTGATAGTGATTATCTATTAGAACCTTTGTACTAATTCTTTAAAATTTCCTATGCCTCCTTTGTAGTGTTGGCATTCATGATATTTGAAAAGATTACATTGCTTACCTTTTGTCGAATGAGGAGTAAGGTTTTTGCATATTTTGCTTGTATTCCTTTTGCTTTGCAGCTGTCCATGACACATGTTCTTTTGGGGTTGGTTCTTGAGATCCTTCTACTACTACTTCTCACAAGTCTTGTGAGATGTAAGGTTTTCATTTTTATACTTCAAAATTCACAGGCTTCACCTTCAAATATGGGAATTGAAGCTTGAGTATAATTGAAGATAGTTAGATTGGAGATGGATGTGAAGGCTATAGGACTAATAGGAGAGATATAAAAATATGGTATTAAGGTGGCTAGGTATGATTAAATGATTGAAACCAAGGCTTTGATACCACTAATAGCCTCTTGTTTAATATTTCGGATATGAAGATTGAAGGGAGAGTGATAAAGATGATGAACAGGGGACGTATATAGCTTCTGATTTAGCTGTGGATTGCTACACTTTGTTATATATTACAAGGCATCACCCGTGTCCTATTTGTAGGAGTAAGAAGCCGATGGGTGTATCTTTCACAAATAGTGCATCTAAAATATAATATTGCAACATATGATGACATCTATTGCCTACAGCAAGTCGCCCACCTCCAATAGCATAATTACTTTAGCCTGTGTTGTATCAGATTTGTCTTCAATTTAATGCATCCACCGCCTCTCTGGAATTCTCTTTCATTTACTTATTGTGAAGCTAGTTTATTAATTTTTCAAGATTAATATACTTTAACAGATATTTATCCTCTGTCAGTGATAAGATCCATTTTTTGTTGAAAAAAATAACTTTAAAAAAATTGATTGAGTTGTCAATTATCTTCATTCTTAGTTGCCTGGATTTAGAGGTTTCATTTTTTGGCCATGATAGTAGGAACTTGGTTTCAAATTATTCACTTCTTTAGCCACTAAAGGTGGATAGCTAATATGGTATTCTAACAAGTGAAATGTTTTTGGTCCAGTTGGGTATCTAATGGGGTTGTTGGCTCTCCAGCTTTTGCAGCCTACGATCAAGGTTTGTTATATTTGTCAAGACGATATGTTCACTTATGAGAACATATACCAGTTTCTAGAATTATGACATGTAGAATTTTGTTTTGTCTGCAGGGTATGATGTATTTCTGGGGAACTTTCGTGGTTTGGTCTCAAGGGAACATGTCAACAAGAAAATCTCATCACATCAGTAAGTTCACAAAGCAAACTCTAATTGATTTGTGTTTCCTCGTCTATATAATCTGGATTTTTATCTAATTTTATTTTATGCATATTTGGGCTGTGTTATAAATGATGATACTTTACCTGAATTTTTTAATGCAGATACTGGCAGTACTCCATCAATGAGCATGGGATTGAGGATATTCCTGCTATGATAGAAAAAATCCATCAAGTAAAAACTGCGGAATTGAGGCTTAGTAATCCTGATTATGAAGAAGAAACTAATGATGATCAGCCTTATAAGCTTTGTGCAATTTGCCATAGTCTGGGAGGTGCTGGTATGATTATGTATGTTATTACACGCAGAATTGAAGGAAAGCCTCACAGACTTTCAAGAATGGTTTGTTTATCACCTGCTGGTTTTCATTATGACTCTAACCTAGGTTTTTCTGTGGTGGAGCATCTATTACTTCTGCTGGCTCCTATTTTGTCTCCTTTTTTGCCTGCTTTCTATATACCGACCAGATTTTTTCGTATGCTTCTCAACAAGTTAGCTCGCGACCTGCATAACCTACCAGCAGTTGGAGGATTGGTTCAGACTTTAATGGGTTATGTTGTTGGTGGAGACAGCTCAAACTGGGTTGGAGTATTAGGGTTACCCCATTACAACATGAATGACATGCCCGGAGTATCTTTTCGAGTTGCTATCCATCTCGCACAGATTAAGCGAACTGGAAAATTTAGACTGTTTGATTATGGAAGTGCATCTGCTAATATGGAGGTGTATGGTTCCCCTAAGCCTTTGGACTTGGGTGAATACTACGGGCTCATCGACATTCCTGCCGATCTGGTTGCTGGGCAAAAAGACAAAGTGATAAGACCTTCAATGGTTAGAAGGCACTATAAGTTGATGAAGGATGCTGGTGTTGATGTATCATATAATGAGTTTGAATATGCTCACTTGGACTTCACCTTCTCCCACCACGAAGAACTCTTGTCCTTTGTTATGTCACGCTTGCTTCTTGTGGAGCCTAATTCAAAGCATCTAGTCAATCAGAGGTCCATGAGGTCAAGGAAGAAAGGACGAGTTAGCAACTAGTGGATGGAATATGCCAAATTTCAATGTCTTACTGCTAGCTTTTTTTGTGCTATGGCAGGTTTGCAATCTTCAGCGGAGGATCACTGTTTATGATTGAATAATGTTATATATATATATATATATATATATACCAGTTTAATGATAGAGGGGCTCTGTCCATGTGGTCATCTTTCCTTCAAATCTTTATATTTTTTCCCTTTCTGTTGGAGGAAAAGTAGATCTTGAAAAAAAAAATGATTTCATTTACTTTGTAAAATATTGTACATTATATATCAGAACGACATCAGAGTGAAGCTATATTGATGTTGTTGTTTGTTTGTAATTGTTTACTTTGGAAATGTGCTATATTGATGTTGTTGTTTGTTTGTAATTGTTTACTTTGGAAATGTGGTACTGTTGCGAGAGATTTCCAAGGATTCGCTAATTGGAGCACTTATCAATAATTTTTTTGAAAAAAAAATATATAATTATTTATATCTTTATTATCAAGTTCTTTAATTAAAATATGACAGGTTTATAATTATTTGATAATATCATAAATTATATAATTTTTTAATTAAAATATACATTTATCATGATATTATTAAAAAATTATATGTTACTATATTTTAATTTAAATTTTAATAACAAATATATAAAGAATTATATTTCAATTTAATCTTTTTTCCTCTTCAATTTGCAAGGAGATTAGATTAGGACCCTACTTAAATTCCATTCTAGCTCATATTATCTTAGCTTTGTTCTCAGGTCACTGATGTGTTTTATTTTATGTTGACTAGATTTCTATCATGTTCATACTTCATACTTCATACTCATTAGATTTGTTTCTGTTAATAATTAATAAATTTTATTTTATTTTTTCATTTGACTTGGTTTTACTGCCGACCAATATTTTAAAAAAATCGTTTACTATACAAAAGAATCACATCCAAGTAATTCTAAATCTAGTCTTATGAAAATTGTATGCCATATTTTATATTTGGACAATATGGTAGGATACATTTCTCATTTATAAATCATTTCTACTTTTAAATTTTATTGTTACAGAGTACATCTTAATTCTGAGGGTGTCGTACCTGTGGCAATTAAACTTGAAAATCTTGTTTAATTCTAACACAAGATAGAACTCATAAGCAAGAAGATGGACCCAAGTTAAATGACATGTTATGAAAAAACTCTGAAATAAGTTAATATTTGTTCGTTTTAAGTTAATTTTGCTAATGAAACTAGACATAAAATCCAGAATTATATAAGTTGAAAAGAAAGTCATCTATGATATCTGTCTGTCTGACCAAACTTCTTCTCATCAAGAAAATAGAGTTAGCCATAAAGGGAACATTTATGTAAGTTGTAAATTCCTAAGGTTAATGTGCAAAACTATGCTCTCTCTCTAAGTTCTTTTCATCTGCTTCCACTCCCAAACCCTGTGTCTCCTACTGTTGCAGCTCCTTCAGCTTCATGTTGGTTGATCTTAAGAGCAGGCTGTCGTACATGAAATTCCTGGATCATTCATTCATTAAATAATCAAAATGTTAAGATAATTATTGTGAAATATAAAGCATTAGATGTTCAAATATATGGAGTTTTGAAATTTAATTCCTATTTAGAGGTATGAATTAAGATTAACTTGGCTTTAACTCTCAAAAGCCCTAAACTTATTAGGGTCAAGTTAAACAAATTCATTTTGCACAAGGACCAAAAAAATCTAGTTCAACCCACCCATATTAGAGGTGCTGGTTGATCCTATCGGCTCGGCTTAATTAGGGGCTACACTAAATGTTAGCTCTAAAATAAATATGTAAACTATTAATAAATTAATTTTTTAAGAATATTTTGTTATCTCCTTAGAGCTAGCCCTTCTCCGGCTTTGCTTAATTATAAATATATTTTCTTTTTAAAAAATGTCGAATCCTAAAGGTTAATTTGATTGTGACAACTGATTAAACCCTTAAATCAAATAAGATCGAGTTAAAAAGTCCTTTAAGAGATAGACTACTATTTTATTAACTCAACCCTATGCTTGCAACATGGATAGTCTGCAGTAATATTCAATACTGTAGACGGTGGAATTGGGGCAAAAATATTTTTTTAATTAAAAAATAATGTAAGATATTTAAAATTAGTAATCAGAAGAACAAAAATTTTAATTATAAAAAAATTACACTTCAAAAATTTTTACTATATATTATTTTTTTTAATCTCCAAGAAAAACGTGTTTTGCCCTTATACATCGTCATTATTACTGCAGACAATTCACATTCACTAGTATGGGTGGGTTACTTAGGATTTAATTTAAAACAAAAAGATAATTAATTGTGGAATAATTATTGATATATATATATATATATATGTGTGTGTGTGTGTGTGTGTCTTACCCCTTGGACAAGTGTTCCAATGAAGTAGTATGGCTGAATGGTAGGAGTTAAGATCAACGTCTGTGAAGGCAGATTAAGTCTTGCACACTGAAATCCACAGACTTGATTGGGATCAGGAAGATTTAATATGAAGAAAAGTATACAACTCGCAATATGTGCTAAATAATATAATGACTGTAAGCAACAGAAAATGCACAAGTCGTTGTACTGTTATATATTTGACTTACAAGATTTCTGGTGCTCAGAATTTCGAATAATTGGTAATTCGGCATCAACATTTTGAAAACCAAGTCATTGACCCGATCATTGAGTGTGCTGCATTCAAATGTTATATATATATAAGCAATCTTCGTATAATTAAGCAATGCTATTTAATCACAACTCTCAACTGTAAACGATTAATATATGTGAAATGTGAATGTGATTCCTCTGAGTTTAAGAAAACAGTAAAGTTGAGGGAGACTATTATTAAAACTCGAATAGAGCCATATGTGTGTCAGTTATGTGCAGTTGTGATTGTATACTATTGTGTAAGTAGATAGCATTTTCATTAGATTATTACATTATGAATTCGGGTATATTATAAAATTGAATTATGATATAATAACAATAATTAAATATTATTAAATATAAAATAATATTTTATTTTAATAAATTTGTTGTTAAAATTATACTCATTAATTACCCAAAATCAAATAAATCTTGTTAAAAGCTTCTAATTATTAAATAAGCAATATTTTAAACAACTAAACATGAAATATCCAGTAAGCATATTATTTTATATTGAACAATTATTCCGTCATAATTAAAGTTTATAGTGTGTTCCCGTTCATGGTATCATCAGTTCTAAGAAAGAGTAGTGATAATATAAACATGAGAGAATACCATCTACTCTAGTTATAACTTACTAATTTTATTAATAAATTTAATAAAATAAACAAAATATTACTTTATACTGTTCTACATTTAATAATAATTATATTATTTTCAAATTTATTGTATGATCACTCTTAAACATAAGCTACAGATGTCGCGCACGCGTGTATAGAGTGGGGGGGGGGGGGGTGGGGGGCCGGGGGTGAACATAAAGTAAAATACGTGGCCTTCGATGTGGGTCTAATTTGAAATTTTAAAGTCACCTGGTACCGTCTAGAACGCTCTGTGCCATGACATCGCTAATGTGCAGCCATTGAGGCCACGTAGCAGTAAGCCTGCAAATTAAAGGGCCTAAACTCTTAGAGTTGTTTGAATATATATGAAGAGAATTAATTGATAACAGTAAGTATATATGTGAAATTAAATGGAGAAATATGTAAATACACAAATAGAACTAATTTAATTAGCAAATTCTGCTTGCATGGGGCAACAGGTAAATCCACTTACGTTGGGGGTGCTGTTATCTTCCTGTAGGCCTGTTTCACGAGGAACATATAGAGTCACTAATTTGTAGCTAATTGCTGATTAATTAAAAAATTAACGCTAATATTTTGATCTCATGTAAGGCTTTCTAGGTCAAAAGGATATATATATATATATATATTGTTCTACACTTAGTTTGATCCTAACATATATACCTTTGCTCTGCCAAGTAAAATAAGATTCCCTTGATCTCCAGTTGTAGATATCGCTCCCTGGATGCATAGCAAAATTTTTATTGTGAAACAACTATAATTAAAACAATCTCTCTCTCTCTCTCTCTCCCTCCCCCCCCCCCCCCCCAAGTAAACTCAAAAGTGGAATATATATCTCTGATCACATACATAATCCTTCAAGTAAAAACGGCATTTTATGAATGAAAACTAGAATTTTAGCTGTTTTATAAAGTATTCCAATAGGATAAAATTAAAATTATAATTAAGTAAATGAACTATACAATTAATTAACCAAAAAGTGACGTAGGATTAAGTTAATTTGAAAACATAAAGAAATATAGTATATATATTTAAACATGTTTAGGGAAAGAATGTAATATGAAAGAAAATTATTAATTATCGTAATTTAAATACATTATATATTTGTAAAGTTCAAATGTGTCAGTCTTGTTTAAGAAGTACAAACTCAGTTAATATTCAGTTCTGAAAATTTCTGTTAGTATTTTTTAATAAAATACTTTAACTAAAAAACGGCCAAAAAAAAATAGACTCTGAATAAATAAAGATTATAGCATTTGTCAATTCAAATAGAATTAGTTGAACAATGGAAACTTTGAGCTCTCATCTATATCTGATTTTTCTTAAGAATTTAAGTATAACAATAATAATAAAATATTGTTCATCATAAGTTTTAAAATGATCAAATAGAATTATACCTCCCAAGTGTTGACAAAGGATGGTTGATTTTGGAGAGATGGGGGAGGCTGTGACCCTAATATTGGCCCATTTCGTCCTAAGCCAGTAATACTTCTCATAGGTTGCCTTGTTTCTTCTCTTTGTCTTTTACCTGCTCGCTGACCACCATTACTACCAGAATACTCTCGCCTCCGAGATGATGATGATGCACATGCACCATCTCCATTATTATTATGGAGATGACTATTAATGTTATTATATGCATTACGAATGTCCTGTTCTGGGGAGATCCAATTCGCTGGTAAGTTCAGCGCTTCATCGATAACACCGTGGGCATGCAGATCAGCGACGATTTCATCGTACGCACTTGGATCTAGTGAAAGCACCAAGGTGCTGGAGGAGAAGCAAGCTTGTGGATTTTGGAGGTCCTAAATTGAAAAAAAAAAGTTGTCTTTAGCATCAACAATTGAAAATGAATGACATATATCATCTAAGGCCAATTATAAGACTATATATATGTGTGTGTGAGTAAAATATGCACACACACACACACACACATATATATATATATATGTAAAAGACATATATGTATATATAGATTAAAGTCTTACTGCAGCTGTGGCAGCTTCAGGAGAAATTTGTGTCGCAGGAGTATTTAACTGACTCGTAGAGGATCCATTCGTCTTGTCTTCAAGCAAAGAGGGATCTGAGAGGAGAGGGAAAATAAAAGATATTTTAACAATCTGACTTAAAGAGGAATAGAATATGTTATATGCTTTGCCCAACTAAGAGTTAAAATTTTCCTCCTAGCATAGAGGCTGAGATTTATAACTCATTGGCCGACACTTCATAGTTATTCATATATTTGTAATTAACAGCCACAGACATAATTTATTGGAGAAGGAAATCAAAGAAGCAGAAAATAGAAAATAAGAATGTCGAGATTCTGTGTAATGAGGCTATGCATGCAGGCAAACCTGATGAGTCTGAAGAAACTGTAATACTTTCTTTTTTTCCTAGCTCCACACTTTGATTCTCATCCATCTTGACAGAAAACAAATGAAAGGAAACAAACAAATTATTAACTCTAAAATATACCATAACTGATTATCTTCATTCGTAGGTCTATCAATGGAAACAACTAGCTAGATATTCTACTTCTGTATATCTATATATATATATATATATATATGTATGTATGTATGTATATATATAGATGAGTCTTACAGCTAATTCGGCAGCTTTAGCTGGAATATTTCCTTCTTTGGTGTTTTGCTGACTATTACTGGGTTCGCCAAGTACTGCGCGAGGATTTAGAAAGTTCGTCTCTTCATCTGAAAGGATAAAATGTATGTAGAATGAATTTTAACAAATAGAATAATATACAAAATGGGATTTAATATTATATGTGGTCCGAGAGAGCTGAAATTTTTCCCATATTCACTTCAGAGACTCGATTTAAATTTCCTAATCAAAGAAAGATGATACTTAATTAACAGCCGTTTGGTATATCTGAGAAAGAGGATTTATTTATAGGAACACTGTGTAATATCTATTATATTTGTATAATTATTATTCAATAATCTTTATCTTTTTTAATTTTTTTTAAAACAGGGACAAGGGAGTATTGTTCATCTTCAAAATTATTATTATTTATTTCATTCTTTTCTATTTTGTATAACAAACGAACTCTTATAAATGATAATAATACACATTCTAAAGAAGAAAAGAATGTCACCCTCTTCATTGTCACGACTATATAATGTATCATTAGTCCCTACTTCATCACTAGTAAACAACTATATTTATATTAGGAGAAATCACATTTTACATCTATTATTATATAAATTTTAAAACATAATTAAAAATACATTTATGTAAACTTTAAAATGTAACAAAATACTCTTTGAATACCAAACACGTACTATTTTAAGAAGATATTTTATTATATTTTAAAGTTTAGAGATGTTATATTACACTTTAAAATTCATTTACCAATTTTGTGATTTCGACCTCATTAATCATTAATCATCAATCTCTATATATATGGAAAAAAGGAGAAAGTGAGGGTGTGCAGATAAACCTGGAAAAAAAGGAGAAAAAAATGCATAATTTGTAAAACTCGGTGTGTGATGTGGCTCTGGGGTTTGATGTAACGATGATTCCATTTCCATTGTTTCTCGGGGAGTAAGAGCATCACGTGCCTCCCGGTATTGGTCCGATATAAGAACAGTGAAATAGACATTTGCCCTGGTGGAGGCTGGAGGAATATCTGCACTTGCAGTATTATTTCCCTATAGAGAAACGAAAACAAAGTTATATGTACGCACATACTAAAATATATCCATATTCACGCTTAATTAGATTGCTACGCTCGTCTCTCGGCTTTAAGAAAGCTGGTAGTTCATTAGGAAATTCCATAAAACCAAGGGTAATTCTTATAGTTATGTACACATTAAGTAGAAAAAGAACAAGAAAGATTTAAATTTTGAGAGAATTATAATAAAGGATTAAAAAATAAAGATATTTATTTTTAAAAATTTATTATCACTTATTTTAAGATGATTATCATTAATTTTAATAACAAACTATTAAATTTAACAGTAATAGTCCTTAAAAATAATTATTTTTTTATTCTTAAACGTAATTTTCTTTAAATTTTTTCTGATAGTTTGGTTCAGTGATCAATCTTCCCCCATAAGACCTCCTCTAGCACCTATGGGCTAGCTGAGCGGCCAGTGGGACAAAAAAAGTCCTTGAAAGTAATACTTTAAATTAGGTCTTTGTCGTATAACCATTTTTTGCTATGCAGTTTGCACAATTTTAGCTATTCTTTTAATTCGAACCATTTATCATTACTTTATTTTTTATTTTTTAATCATAAAAAAATAAAATGTAAGATAAAAATAATTTTTTAACTTTAATAAACATCAACTTGTATTTTTATTGTTCTAATTTAAAATATTTTTTATTTATTTAAATAAAGTTAAAAATCGTCTTTATCGTATATTTTGTTTTTTTTAAAATAATAAAAAAATGATGATGGGATTAAAAGAAAAAAATAATGAATGACTAGGATTATTATACAAGCTACACAGCACAGCTTGCACGACAAAGAATCTTGATCCGTCTTTGTCTGTCTTTTAAAATTTTATGCATGCTATTGCAGTCCGATCAATAGTATTAGAATAAACTATACTTCAGTTATTTTTGTCACCCAAAAAAAAAAAAAGCTTCTCTCTATAAAAGTGTTAATATATATATATATATATACACGCTAATCAAATCTCTCAATTTGAACTCAATTCTCACATTCAACATGTAGTGCTCTATGAGGACCCCATATCAAAAGTTACATTATATCCCAACCCTAGTTCCTATGATTTTGAGTTGATTGGTTTATATACTTAGAAATGAGCATCACTAGTAGTAACTATCGTAATATAGAGTGTTAATATTCTGAGAGATAGACTTTCAAATTACCAGTTGGAACATCTCTCTCCAAGCAGGAAATAGCGTAGGCGATATCACCGAAAGCGACACACCAAGCTGCATTTTTGTCTTAATCAATTGCATTAATGGGCATTAGAAAGAACTATAAGACAAGTGGCAACATTACCGTAATATAAGACTGAGCAACACCTCTGTAATCGGCCAAGTTACACTGTGTGTGGGATCCATAAATTTGACCAGCACGAATCTTAGGCACATGAACTGCCATGCTCTTAGTAGAGGTTTGAGTCGCAGGCACCACAATACAGTGCCTCTCTCCCTCAAAATACTCTCTTGAAGGATTTCCAATCGGAGGCTTCGGAAACATCTGGTAATATAGATCAAGTTTATTTAAGATAATAATGAAGGTTCGTTTAATTATTAATTAATAGGATGAGTAGTATATATAGAAGGGAGATATGGGTTGAGTGTTCACACACACCACGAGAGCCTCAGCAATTCCATGGGTCATGAAAGCATTATATTTACAATCGATGCCGTTGAAGGTTAAAGTTGATAGCTTTTCCAAGAACTCATCTTCGTTTGTTGTCCAGTGACTACCCTGGATTGGCCATTCTACATGTGTAAGCAATACAAAAGAATCAGCTTCAGGGTTAAACTAAATTAAAAACAAAGTTTCCAAAAGAAATGGTTATTCTCAATCGATTCACACTACAATTACTATATCTTGTTTTTCAATCCGATAAAGGGCATAACTTTAGAGTTCATATATATATATATATATATAATTACTAAAGGCGTACCCGCATTGTCAGATCTAACATAGTACATAACAAGCCCAAACTCCACTTTTGCGCATTTCGCTTCCTGATTAGACACAAGTGATGGATGAAATATATATTAGTGTTATATATCTATATATGTATGTGTATATGTATGTATGTCCATATATATACAAGAACACATATTTAGAGTAGAAATGAATAGACAATTCATATAAAGGGTTCAAGATGTAAAAATTACTGGTTGTCTCCACTTGCTGCAGGAGTGCCTGCATAATTAATAAACGGAAAGTGTTATACAGAGAGAATCAGATTCATTAAACTATGCATAATTACACACGTCAATCTTAATTAGATTCATCGAATTAGGCAATCCAGGTTCCAATCTTGAGAGGCAAGGTTAATCTAGTGGCAGTATGTCAATCTGGCAAGAAAAAACTTACATGACAATTCCCAAATGATTTTGAATTGGATTCAACATGGAGAGATGGAATGTTGCTTTTTGTCAATTACTGACTACTAGCTAGGTTGAGTTGTGTGATAGATATACAAGTAACAACTACTTAGTGTTTATACACTTGATCATGAGACGGGTATTAGATTCATTTTGTATACATTCGAACTTTTTATTAAATCGACCAAGTCAAAACCTGAAATCTCGTCCCACACATATATGCCAAATAGCAACTAAGACGAATCACTCTGTTTGAAGTTAATGATTAGCGATTTTAAACTTTCCTTAAACAATTACATACATGGAATGTGTATCCAATGGTGTTTCAAGCCCTTTGTTTACAGTTGACATTAATTTTGTTTTGGGATTTATTACAAAAATAGTTTGATCTTACCCTATCTATCAATGTACACGTGCGTGTACACACGTTTTTTAACAAGTTACTGTGCTTATGTAAATTTTGCCCTCAAGTTTTCAGACACGTGCATATTTTCTTAAAACATTAAGCATCATCGACACATGCATATATATATACACACACACACACACATATAAACATATACACAATAATAATCGAATAAATCTACCAAGTCAAATGGACAGGAAAAAAAAAAACTTTGCTAAGCATATGTACGTCATTGCAGAACGTCAAAATTATCATATATATATATATATATATTGTTGTATAAATTTAATGGTACAATACAAATCTTTTATTGTTTCTATTGGAGTAGCAAAGGGTATTGCTTTTAATTTGGGTCGACCCACTTGGATTTAGATGACTCAAATTTTATTATGTTTTAATTTTAATATTATTTTTTATTTTGAAAGAAATAAAATGTAAAACGAAAATATTCTTCTATCTATTAATTTAAACAAATAATAATTGATACCAAAAAAAAATCTTAACTATCCAGATTTGTAAGAGTAGAGAAGCCACATCCTTTTAACGCTATTGAACAGTAGAAAATTTATAATAAACATCATTAAAATGTTCTTTGAAATAAAAAAGTAACATATATCATTTAAGATTAGATTTTTGTCTTAAAGAAAGTTACATATAGATTATCATTTATAATGTTGTCTTCGAATTAACCAAAGTAAAGTTGTATGGCAAGCATAATTTTTCTTTTTTGGCATAGTACTCAAGAAGTTAATCAGTGCTTCGATATTTTGAATCCTACCTCTATTCAAATCCCTACCCATCTCCTGAACTTTGTCCAAAGAGTTCTCAAATATCCCTTCTCTGAGATAAGTTTGTTCTAACCGTAAACTTTAGCCAGTCGCTGAATAAATCAAAATCTGCATCATCTCCTCATACTTATATAAAACTAGTACTAAAAGAGAGAAGGGGGAAAGAAAGAAATATAAAATCAAAGAAAAGAAAAGAAAATACCCAGATCGAGTTTTTGTTTTCTTTAAATATTTATTTCAACGTTAACATATAGATTGAGGGGGAAAAGGCATCCAGGAAGTCAACACTATTGTCGATAGCAAAAAAGAAAGAGACAAGATTCACAAGAACATGGGATAAAAACTTGAGATGCATATATACGTAGAGGTCAAGATCGTCCAAAATGATGAGAAGCAAGAATTGAGAAAGAGAAAAAGCTATGGACCTCACGATTTTCTTGATGTAATTGGAGAAAATTGTTGGCCAGTGTGGCTCCATGGCTGTGCTGCCATCAACTACGAACATCAACCACTTGTGATTAGCTTCCATTGATCGATGATCGATATCTCTGTGTGTTATCAGATTAATTCAGACCTGAAATTGATGTAAAGATTGAGACCCGAGAGAGAGACTTAAAAGAAGAAGACAGAGATAGAAAGACTAAGTGAGAATAGAGAACTCTTTAATTTGTATTGTTTTAATTTATAACTCTGACTATTGCCTTCTTTGAGCATCACGGTGCATGTTATGCTGGGTGGTTAGTTTAGTTTTTGAGACGTATATATCCTCTCCTGTGACTCCCTTTGCAATGCCATCAGTTACTAATTACAACTCTTGCCTTCCACGATCCCACAAAAGTATGCTCTTTCTTGCGGGCTTTGGTTTGGAGAGAAGTCAGCGAACGGTAGAAAACAACTAAGCAATTAAGAAACTGAACTACTATTATCTTATTTACATCAATTGCATTGTCACTCAATGGTATTTTGTCAACTTTTTTCATTATGTTGTCCTCATTGTCACAAGTTAATTAAGCCTAAAATGAAATGCATTCATAAAGTTATAAAACAATGTCTGGATTGAATTTTGGAAAAGTAATAATGATAATATAATATAATATTTGTCCTGCTTTGAATTGAAATTTTATGCGTTTCTTCTATATTTTGTAACATATATAATATTTCAGAAATAGTTCAGGAAAAATTATATATGGGAGAGAATGATTTTTAAAAAAAAGTTTGATAATAATATAGGCTTTTCTCTCTTCCTTCTTACAAAGAATTGAATTTTTTCCAAAATAACATGTAGAATTCCTTCGGCGGAGAAATACTGGTGAAAATTGAAGTGCGTAGGAAGTGCATGTAGGGGATTGCAAGAACTGGATGGGAATAAGAGAGTGTATATATATTTAGTTATAGGGATTGTTACAGCAGTGCATCATTTGCTAAAAGATTAGACATATATATATATATATATTGTTATACTTTTTGTTATTGTATTTTTTAATTAAAACATAACAATTATATAATTTAATTAAAGGACCATATAATTGTTTGTAAAAATTGTACACTTATGATATTATTATTAAAAAATCACTTGTCATATATTATGATCAAAGTTGAGAATCGCTGAGAAATTGAGACGAATGGATGAAGTGATCAAATGCAGATAAAAGAAATCGTGATGTAAATTGTGATTAAATAGGGCCACTTCAATTATAATTCATTGGTTGGCCTAAAAAAATTGAGTTCTTTTACTTTTTTTATTTTGTAATAAAAAAAAACTCAAAGAGATAGAAGGCATTTGTGTGTTTTTTTTTTCATTAAAAAGATGTGCAATGTTAAAATGTGTTTAAGATTTTTTTTCCTTTTTTGTTTTTGGAAGACTCTATCTTCATTTTATAAGAATTATGTTTCCAAGAATAATATTTTAAATATATTTTTTTTCTCTTGATTTGCTAGAATGAAATACATATCATGTGCAAAATACAAAATAACAATCTTCTCCTTTTTTAATTATATTCAAATAAAATTTAAAAGTTTTCTTAGAGAAAAAATATATTGTTAAAAAAAACCTCTATATATGTATATACGATAGGACACGACCCCCAAAAAAAAGGTAATTAAAACAATCTGAAATTGAAAGTTTTACATATTTATAAGAGTCTATTTGTGTAAAAGATCTTAGAAATCCGCATTAAATTAATATTTATAGAAATAAATGTTTTATAAAAGCTCATTGATGGCAGTCTACATTATATATGTAGAGAAAGAAGATGGGAAAGGGGAGGAAAGACATTTTGAAATTTGATAATAAGTTCAAGGACACGACTTTCTGGGTAGAAAATGAGTAAAAACAAGTATCAGCTTCATCAAATTCAATGTGAATTTTCTCATTTGAATGAAGCTTAAGGGATGGATATACCAATATACATATATGTGTGTGTGTATACTTCAAATATCATAAGTAACTCCATGTACTATCAGAATCCACTACAAAATTAAAATTCATAATTTTGAAGGCACCTCGAAGAAAGAAGAGAGTTAAAGATAATAGATGCAGGTATTTGTGGCTTCGTGCTCCAATAGGCTCAGTTGTTCTCCTTCAATATTATGTAAGGGGAAAGGAGAGAAGAGGAAATGAGATAATAAATGGCCAAAGTTATTGAAAATGCAGACAAGAAAAATGGGGTTATAACTTGTAATGAAACGGGGCCACTAAATTTTTTATTTCTGTTCACTTGCCTTTATTTTGCTTGTTTCTGACCTAAATTTCTTTTCTAAGCAAAACGAATTGCAATTTATACGTAGAAGGCTTTACCGGATTATTTTACTGAAAAAAACGAGATCTTATATAATTAATCCTTCACTTTACTTTTGGCCATATAAACTTTCACGTTATGATAATAATTTTGGCTATTTTTTTGGGAAGCTTTTTTTTTTGAAAAAAATATCTACAAATACTAGTTACTCCAGTTTGCTAGAGTTAAAGAACTACTTGAAAACGGGCTTCAACCTTGTCTTTTTCAATGACGAGATTTATGATCTTCTGCAGAAGGGAAACTACCTGAAATTGAATGTCACATATATAAAGGGCTATCTCATGTAACAGATCACATACATATCCATCATAAGGTCAAATCTTGAATATAGTTTAAAATCCATTTAAAAAGCTGGGTCATTTATATATATATATATATATATATATATGCTATTTTCCAGTTTATCAATCTCAGACATCAAATGTACTATGAATTTTTTTTTGGAAATAATAATAATAATAACTTCAAGAAATCTGAAGCACTAATACGGCAAACAAGGAGCTGTACCTGTATCAGATACGTGTTCAATACAGATACACATATTGTACAGGTACAAACATACCCGTACATTTCTTTTTTCGTCCGTACGTTTCAAAATGTTTCTTTTTATACTGAAATATTTTGAAACGGCTAAAAAACAACGCCGAAATGATTTCGAAAGGGTGCCGAAATGTTTTGTGCCTCATTTAACCTACTAATGGAGCCAGGCTTCAGTTCTCTCTTGCCTCTGGTTTCCTGCTACGTCTTGCTGTGCTACAACTCCCTTCGTGCTACTCATCTCCTCGCTCTGTGCTGCATCATCTTCTCTGACAAGCTGTCCATTTCTCCGTCATCTTCTCTGGCTGTGGCAAGTGCATTTTCTTTCCGGTGGCAAAGCTTTTGTTACAGAAGCTTTCTGTTTTCATTTTTTTTTCAAAGCTTGAATGTCTTCTTCTCCGATGCGTCCGTTCCTCCATTGGGATTGATTATTGTTGGTATTTGTTGAATGCAAATTTGATTAAGAATTCATTACATGCTTTTGCTTCATTTTTTTTTTAAATCTTGAATGTCTTTTGTTTTCATTTTTTTTTAAGCTTGAATGTCTTCTTTTGTTTGTTGAATGCTTCTGCTTCGTTAATTTATATGCTTCTTTTATTTGCTTCAATGCCCTGTGTCATGCTTCAGAGCCCCGTGCTTCATTAATTTATCTGCTTTGTTAATTTATGCATTAATGCCCTATACTTTAGAGCTTATTCTTTGTGTTGTTAATTCATTACATTGTTGTTGTTTCTATATAAGCTAGGATTAAAATAACAGCTAGTCTTTGCTATCTCAGTTGTTGTTTCTATATGCACTAGTTTAATATACATTAGTCTTGTTGTTACTTCTCCATTATAGGTATCATGGCAATTGAAAGTTCTAGTTCTGCTAATAATCCTAGGCCCATTGTTTCTGTATTATTCTAGTAATATTCTCTAAAAAGAGAAAACTCCTTTATGGGTTTATGCAACTTTGATTGCTAAAAGTAGAGAAGAAGAAACTGCTAATCTTGATGGAAACAAGTATTGGAAGTGTAATTATTGTAACCGTAAATTTCAAGGATCTTATTCTAGAGTTAAGTGGCATTTGTTAGGGATATCTGGCAAAAGAATTTCTCTGTATCCCAAAGTTGATGCTCACTATTTAGTAGAGATGAACAATTTGCAAGAGGAGGTTGAGAATAGATCAAAATCAAAAGAAATGTCATTACCACCGCCAGCTAAAGGCTTATCTCCTTTAGGTGTTTAAAGTGAGTACAATCAAGGAAAAAAGAGAGCAGTTAGAGCTTTGGAAAAAGCCTTCAACCAAATAACTAGAAAAAATTTGTGTGCAGAAATTGCTAGAATGTTCTATTCAGGTGACTTATTTTTTTAATTTGGCATGCAATTCATATTACATTAGCTCTTATCAATCTGCTGCAAATAATGTGATTTCTAGTTTTAAACCTCCTGGTTATAATGCACTAAGAGGTCCTTTGTTACAACAAGAAAAGGGAAATATTAAAAGATTGCTTGAGCCAATAAAAGGGACATAGAGTGAGTATTGTAACAGATGAGTGGATTGATATACAGCAAAGGCCATTAATTAATTTTATGGTCGTATCTTATGGGAGTCCTATTTTTTTGAAGCCAATTGATGGGACTAAAGAATATAAAGACAAATTCTACATAGCTGAGTTGAGGAAGTAGGTAATTAAAGAGGTAAAACCTCAAAATATGGTTCAAACTATTACTGACAATGCCCTTGTTTGTAAAGTTGCTGACAAAATTATTGAAGCTGAGTATCCTCACATTTTTTTGGACACCATGTGTTATCCACATGCTTAATCTCGCATTAAAAAATATATGTGTAGCTAAAAACACTGAGACAAATGAATTAGCATATGAAGAATGTCATTGGATCATTCAAATTATGGATGATGTAATTTTTATTAGAACTTTCATCATAAATCTTTCCATGAGATTAGCCATTTTCAATGAATTTGTGCCCTTGAAATTGCTTGCCATTACTAAGACTAGGTTTGCTTCAACCATTGCGATGCTAAAGAGGCTTAGACTTATAAAAATGTCTCTTTGCACAATGGTAATTAGTGATGAATAGAATACATATAAAGAGGATGATGTTGAAAAGGCTAATACTATTAAAGAGTTAATTTTTGATGACTTTTGGTGGGATAAGATTAATTACATCCTCTCTTTTACAAAGCTTATTTATAACATGCTTAGATTTTGTGATACCGATAAGCCTTCACTTTACTTAATTTATGATATGTGGGATTCAATGATAGAACAAGTGAAAAATATCAATATACAAGTATGAGAAAAATGAACTTTTTGAGCATTCAAGATTTTTTGAAGTTGTGTATGGAATTATAATTGATTGTTGGACAAAAAGTTGTACACCACTTCATTGCCTTGGCTATTCATTGAATCCTAGGTAAGTTATACTAATATTCCATACTTATTTGATTAATATTCTTTCTACATTTAATTTTGTACTAAACAAGTCTAATTCTCATTGGTTTTATTGCATACTATATAAGTATTACACTCCTCAATGGCTTGATGTGGCGTCAAATAGAGTTCCTCCTCATTTAGATGCTGAAATTTCAACCGAGAGGACTAAATACTTTAATATGCATTTTAAGGATCGTAAGGAGAGAAAATTGGTCATTCAAGAGTTTTCAATGTTTTGTAGAGTTTCAGATGCATATTCATTATTTGATTATTTACAAGATAGATGAAATTTGAAACTTAAAAATTGGTGGTTAAATTATAGTTCTTCAACCCCAATGCTCCAATGGCTTGTATTAAAACTTCTTCGTCAATCATGTTCATCATCTTGTTGTGAAAGAAATTGGAGCACTTACTTTTTCATTCACTCATTGAAAAGGAACAAATTGAATCCAAAAATGGCTGAAAACTTGGTTTATGTTCATATCAATCTTTGTTTTCTATCAAGAAAGAATGAAAAGTATTCTAGTTGAGAGACTAGGATATGAGATGTTAATGGAGATCATTGGAAGCCATTTGATGGGACATAAGGTCTTGAGATTATAAATTTATCTTTAAATAGACCAGTTTTAGAACAAGAGCTCATAGGGAATGTTACTAATGTTGATATAGATGAAGATGAAGATTAATTTGGATTAGAAATTCTAATATTAATGTTTGTATGAAATGTAACTTGTTATGAACATCTTATTTATGCTTGTAAATTGTAATATTATTTATGTTATTGTAGCTTATTTATAGTTTAATTTAGTTTTTAATGTGTTAGATTATTGAATATATATATATATATATAATTATTTCTGTACTCGTATCTTAAAATTTTAAAAATTACCGTATCTCACGTATTGCATCGTGTCGTACCTAATATGTGTATCCGTATTGGTGTTTCTTAGTTCAAGAATATAAGAAAATTTTTTATGTTTTGAAATTAGAACAATTTATTGGGTGAGTAGAAAGAGATATGAGCTCGATGAAGGAAATATTGAAGGCTCAAATGTTTACAATTTGATCTGAATGAAACTATGGATTATTGTCCATCAAATTGATAGATTACCCATTTCGTTTGGGTGGTCACAAAACGCGAAAGAAACATCCCATCAAACTACAAAAGCCAAAGCCAATAATAAACCAGCAAGAAAGATACTTTTAGACCAAAAATACATAATTAAAAAAAATTCACGATAAATTAAATACCATTTGTGATCCATATGAAAAGAAGCGTGTCCTCCTTGTAGAGCTTCTGTTTTTGGCTTCTGCGATGTGAATGTGACTTCTTCAACGACACAGAAGACGCTGAAGGATTTGAGAAGATAAAGAGTGTCTTCCTAATAAATCATTACCTAACAAAATTATGACTGCTTTCCAATGATGAACATGAATATATGGACAATATTTATAAGATTATGAGGAAACAAATAAAGGGAAAAATATATTTTAAATATGGAAAGCTTTGGTTCTAAATAATTTCATTAAATGCTTGAGAAGAAGCAAATATTATTGTCTACGAGGGAAAACATAAAAATGGAATACACAGTTCACCAATAAAACGGTTGGAATACATATCAGACCGTTGTATTTTCAGTCTTTACCATATATAAGATGGTATCTAATAAATTTATGATTTATATTTTGATAATTGAAACGCATTTATTTAAAATCAAATATAGAAAGATGTTAATTAAATGATATTTGAATTCAGGTTCTTAAATCTTCTTTTCTAAATAAGAATCATACTCTCCATGCAGCAGGAGTATTCACAAAACAATTAACATAAACTTGTATTATTAATCTCTGAAAGATACTATATGTTGTCAACTTATCTTTAAAAGTTTATTGTCACTTTTTATCATTAATTTAGTCTTTATTTTAATTAGAGTTGGGATTACAATGATGTATTTTTAAAACATTGAGATTAAATTGATAGTAAAAAGCTTCTAAAGATTAAATTGATACCATTAAAATTTTTCAAAAATGAATATTTCATTAATTTACTAACCCTTGTTATTTATTTATTTATTTATTTTGTACATTCTCATTCCATTAACCCATCTTATGGCAAATGAGTTAGAAAGCTTGTTAATAAAAAAATATGTGTGTCGAGTCTAATGAGTTGGTCCACTGGTTAAAGAGACGTGCTATCTACTTCTTAATTCTTATGAGAGGGACCTAGCCAATGTGGCAATGCGTGCTATCTAAGCCACACAATGTGGATTTAGAAAGTAAGATATCTCGATTTGAGGCTTAGTTTTTAAGAAATATGGATTCTCTATGCTCTTGTTGAAATAATAGAAAATATTATTCTTATTTGAACTATTCAAATTGAATTTAGTTCGTTTTTTATTTTTTTAATATGAATTTGATATTTTTTATATCAAAGAAAGCAAAAGATAAAATAAAGACAATCTTTTAATTATCAACTTAAAAAAAATAATGATTGATATAAAAAAATAAAATCTAAACCATTTAAATCAAAGTTAAATTTGGATAATTCATATTTTTTTATATAAACTTTGATATTATTTATTTTAAAAATATAAAATATAAAATAAAGATAATCTTTCAAATTTTAACCTAAAAAATAGTAATTGATATTAAAAAAATAAAATTTAGACTCTCAAAATCAAATTTGAATAATTCAAATCAGAGCAACTAAAGTACAACAATAGCAACAAAGGATCTGTATTCAGTGTTGAGAATGGCCGATCGAATTTCTCCTTATGCTGCTCGATGGGTTTGGGGAAAATTATTAGAGTGGGAGCCTAAGAATAACCTGCTTTTAGCTTTAGACAAATTTCAGATAACACGTAAATTAATGGGGTTGGGATGTCATGTTTAATGCATGTGAATGCCTACCATTAAGGTTTTAGACGAAAAAAATTATTAGACGGTCGCATTTCCGAATTTAAGAGAACGAAACTGCATATTTAACCAAACTGCTATCTAAGATAACTAAAAAAACTAACTCAATGGAATCGCACATTGAAAACTTATCAGTAAATTCAACTATAATGGAAGCTTAATACAATTTTACTATTTGTTGCTATTTACATAATCATTGTTGAAGGACATAAGAGAAAACAAGGGGAAAAAGCAAAGATATAAATTAATAAAGCAATTACATGAACAAAGACCCATTAAATAAATAACAAAAGTTCCAAAAATAATACAATGAGCGCTTATAGGAAGCACATAACAATCACTATCTGAATTCAATATATCCAAGTTTCAAATATATTTATTGATATTATAGTATTCTGTCTTGTTGATAAGCATTCCTTAATTAACTTCTGTTTTGAACTATTTCAATCTAATAATCAATGAACGATAAAAGTAACTAAAAGTGTTATTAATAGTTCTGTTTATATATGTAAGAACAAATTAATACACGATGAAAGATGCAAATCAACTGCACTAGCTAGCAGTCATTTTAAGCTCTAGGCACCCTGGAGATTTTCGGGAGCCACATATGTAGCGTCATCTGCAATTTTTTTTTCTCCAAATGAATCTTGTGAACGTTAATGCAAATGAATTCAAAATTAAAGTGAAATAAAGAAAGTGAATTAATTATAGAAGTTTAATACATGAACGAGAATAGTTAATTAAACCTTTGAGATTGTAAGGACTAAGTTATAAAGATGTAGAAATACATAATTATGAGTGTAAATAAATTTTTGAGTAAATTAATTAATGATTAGTTTTTAAAAATTATTTTTCTTTTAATTTAGCACTCCAAGCATTTTCTCCCAATCTCTATTAGTCATCCTGCGTGGACATATGCAGTTATTTTCAACCCTTAAAACAACATCATTTTTGTATCAAAGGTTGATCTCAGTACATCAATTAGAAAGTCACACAAGGTTTCCTTAGGAAAGCCCTTTTTTTTTTTTTTATAAATCTTAGGAAAGCCATTTTGATTAGAGAAAATATTTGAAAGAGTAAATTAAAAAGTTTTATGAAAGACCAAATTAAAATAAATTAATCTTTTAAGAATTAAATTATTAATTTATTCTATATTAATCTTAGAAATAATTCAAATAAAATATGAAGGAAGCTCAGAGCCAAGAGTGATAGGCTCCATTTGGTAGCCTATTGTAGAGGGGGATAAGGAAAAAAAATCCATTTCTACATTTCATTTGATATCTAGATATTGTCCAAATACTGAAAAAGTAGATTGAAATTCATTTTAAGTGTGTGAATCAAAGATAATTATTGTAAAGTATATTATATCATTGTTAATATTATTTTTTTAAGTAAGGGAATTTTTATTATTTCTCATTATTCTTTTTCATACTAACATTATTTTTATCCAATCAAATATATACTAAAATAATATTATTATTTCTTTTTATATTATACTAAATATAATTATTTTATTTTATTTATATCCTCTTTTTCTTTTTCATTCTCATTTTCATTAAAAATAGTAACAAACGGCTTCTCAGCCAAAGCAGTTTACCCCTTCTAGACTTTAGAGTTAGTACCTTTGATATCCTCCTCCTCCCTTCCTTTAAGTAGGCTCGTCACTGGAGTTTCCTTATCAACCTTTTTTTTTTCCTTTTTGTTAAAAAAATGATAGTTAGAAATAAATTATTCAAGACTATTGGTAATAATATCAATCACATGTTTGAGGTAAATAATAATAATAATAATAATAATAAAGCATAGATGATACATTAAAACCTGAGATAAATTTAAAAAGAAAAATGAAAAGATCACTTGAAGTAACATCTGACTAATGCAAACAATTTACAATGATATTTGATTTTATAAACTATTTAAAAAATTTTATTTAAGGCATCTATATGATAAATTTTCATCAAAATTATTTTCGCTGCTTAATAACATGATTAAACGTGCAAGAGCAGAATAGGAAATTAACCTCTTCCCAACTATATAATGAATTTTTTTTCAAAATTATTCTCACTGCTTCGTAAAATCCCCTTTTACCACTATCTTAATGAGAACCAGAGAGCATTCTTTTTACCAGAAGAACAAATTCAAGAGTTTTTTTTTTTTTTTTGGGTGGGGGGCGAATTCAAGCATTGGACATATGTATTTGGTGCTCTTTTTTTTCCTGTTCGATTATTTACCTATCAAATCCCACACACTCCTTTAAGATTACAAGCTTTAAATTAGTTGGGCCACAGGAAAAGGCCAATTCAAAAAGCCCAGAAGCCCGTGTAGGCTGAACTCTGGTACCGAACGAGTCGGCTCAAGCGGCTGACGGTGAAGGATGAACGAGATTTGGTCTAAAAGTTTCCCAGGAAAGGAAGAGGAAAAGGGAAAGAGAGGGAGAAATAGAATCGATGCGGAATCCATCTCAGAAATGGGGATACATACGGATCATCACTGGAACAATCCTCGGAGGGATTCTCGGATTCTACGTTATGCACCGCCTTGAAACTAATTATAAGGTTATCACTTACCTCTTTCTTTCGTCCATGTTACAGCGCGTGACAGAAAGAAAAAGATCTGAGATTGATCGGAATTTTAAGCTACCTGATGGAGCTTAGTAATTTATCTTGAAACCATATTCTTTTTCTCTGCGAAAATGCCTTATTTTTCTTGTTTCGATTCTAATTTATGGGTGACGTGCGGACTTGTGTTGAGAACAGGAGAAAATGAACGAAAGACTAAGAAATTATGAAGCCGAGTTAAAGAGGAAGAGGCAGGAGAGACTGAACGAGTTTGAAGAATCGTCCTAGCTTTCCAGTCCAGTGTTAAACTTTCAATGTTGCATTCTTTCTCTCTACCCTGCTTTTGCCCCCCTCTTAGAATTTAGTTCGATGGTGTCTTTCCCCCCTTTTTTTTTTTTTTGGTGTTTGGTTTCTGAGAAATTTCGAGAACTTGAAAGAGATGCCAATATTCTGTTTCTAATAGTGGATATTATTTTCTGCGTTTACCGGAAGTGAACAGTTTTTGTCTTGCCGGCATTATTGTCATGGATAGTAAAGTTATTGTAGTGGAAATGGAGATGGCTGTTGATCAGCGAGCTTTACCCGCGGCATAGCCCTTTTATTTTTTCTTCAAATAAAACTGTTCTCTCGATAGTTGCTTCTATAAAATTTATATATTAGATCGGGCCTTCAATGATAGTAGCTTAGGTGTTTTCACATACTGTCAAAGCTATGAGCACAGTTTATAGTAACTTGATTTGAATTTTTTGTGACAACTTTTAATCAAGAACGGGAAGGAGCAGGCTAGTAACTTGATTTGAAATTTTTTGTGACTACTTTTAATCAAGAACGGGGAGGAGCAGGCCTCGCTGGGACAGGCAAAAGAAAAACAGTAATGGATAGGAAAACAACAACTTTCATTCTTCCATGTTTCTACTAAAAGTCATGGTCCTTAGATTTCCAATATCACCCAATCCATATTATCATCGAGGTGAGAACAGAGCAAGAAACAATCCGGACCAAAAAGAGAAGAACATCTCGTCTGCTTATTTGATTACATCCATCGATTTGGTCCATCAAGAGAAGAGTACCCTCCCATCCACACATTACAAACTCAACTCACCAACCTCTGGTCCTAAGGGTTCAAAGACAGCTTCAACTTCTTTCTCATCGACTTCCTCCAAACTTGATGGTTTCCATTTGGGGTTCTGCAGGAGAATTACCATAATACTTATTGTAGTAAATATTAAACCACATATTCCAATGACGTAATGAGAAATAAGTTGACGGAGTAAAGATAATAAGCCAATAAGGATTCATTATACTAGTACAATGCAGAGAAAGTACTTTCTACTCTAGATACTTGAAGCTTTTGAAGGAGTAGAGGACAGAAAACAGGCATAGTTTTGCATGATTTGACCAATACCTGAAGTACCCCCGCGACATAAATTTTGGTAGCACCCACACTTTTTTTCAGATACGTAAATTGCACCTACACTATCCTAGTTAACTGAACTAATGACCCTACAGTTTCTCTAGCGGATCAAAATTATGGAGTCAAGAGAAGAGGGAACCTGATCCTTGTCCACCAATACAGCTCTAACACCTTCAGCAAAATCATAGCGAAAAGAAGACCTTGAGGCAATGCGATACTCAGTTTTCATTACACCGCGTAGCTGAATTTGCAAAAACGTAGGTGGTGTACAAGTGTATAAGAAGATTGATAACACGAATACTATTAAAAGCATGCAAAATATAATGAATTCAACAATTGCATACTCACTGTGGATAATTCATTATCATTTTTTCCTAGTGCAGAGGCCACTCCAGAGAAGTGCTTTTGTGTCAAGCAAAGCGAAAAAGGAGCACCTTTTCCTAGACCTTGGAGGGCTTCGCTAGCCCACTCCACAACTAGAAAAGGATATAGGCAAATGAATATCAGTGACCGGAGAAGTAAGCAACAAAACAAAATACTACTTTGAATACATTTGACGTACACAATATTCAGTGCATATCTGGACATTGCAGTATGGCATCGATAAACATTAGGTCAATAAGCATACCAGTGGGATCGTCACTTGCTTGGTGCTTTTTAAGCTCTTCAATTGTCTCGGTAACTGATTTATTTGATCCAAAGCATGAAATTATTTGAGGTAAAAGCAGCTTCAACTGCGCCTCAGACTCAGGGTTAGACTCATATCTGGCTAAAAGTAATATGATGTCCTGATGCGGATCCTCAGAACTGTATAATCAATGAAATTGTTTTAAGATCTTTGTCTTTTAAAATTCATGTGTATAATCACAAATACTGCATTCCAGAATGCAGCCGACAATTTAATACTTTTTCAATAAACATAGAACAAGCTTATACCTTGTTAGTGAACCATGTAGAGTATGCAGTAAATGACTTATATATTCAAATAAATATTTCTAAGAATTATTATTATTATTATTATTATTATTATTATTACATGGACCTAATCTAATATGAAAAGTTAATATAAAGAAGAGTCTTAAAAATACAATGGATTTCAGAATTCTACAAAGCCCAATAATAAAATCAATGGTCGAGAAACTACCACAGGTATGCAAAACAGGAAATTTATATTTATTGACTTTTTCCCTCTTTTTTCTTTGGGGAAAATATAAAGTCATAAAAGGTTCATGCTGAGACATACAAGGTAGTTGCCAAAAGGGCCTCCTTGAATAAACCTAACTTTCCAGATGGCACATAATGCGTTCCAAGTCCAACATATATTGCATCTGAAGGAGTAGATATCCTTTTTCCAGTCAATCCAAGATAAGCACCTGCGATTAGAAAATTTTTCAAAATAACCTGTGAATCAGAGATCCCACAAGAAAGTAAGTGGAAGAACCTGTCACTGAGGCGTGCCACATCAAGATACTTCTGAATTGTCTTGTGGCGAGTATTTTTAAGGCAAAATTAGGACAAAATAGTGCACAAAAGAAGGTTTAAAAAAAAAGGAAGCATACTTTGGCCACCCTTCTGATCCTCATTAGCTTGTCTAATAAATGCAATAAACAAAGAGGAACTCTGTATTCCAAAATAATAAAAACATACCAACAGATCCTTCTCCTGGACTTTGTGCTGCTATATAAGCAAAACCTACATCTGGGAACAAGCCAATTCCATTTTCTGGCATTGCAAGAAGAGTTCTCTGAAATGTGACATGCAATAAAAATAATTGTAAACAATATCTAAAATTGTCATTTCATGTATATATTATACACATATAATATGACAGAACAAGGCCACCGTCACAAGTTGAGCATACCTCTGTTATGATTCGAAAGCGGCCATGACCAGATAGACCAATTCCAAAACCCATTGTTATACCATCCATGAGACTTATATATGGCTTCTTGTACTCAGAAATTTTGCAAATCAAAGAATACTCAGCAGCAAAGACCTAAAACATGCAGAATAATAGGACATAATTTTCACATAATATCCTAACAGGTAATGCGGTAATGCAAGGTGCAGAAAAACGCACAAATGACATATTGTTAGCAGCATTTCATGAAAAACAAAATGTGATACAATTAATACAAAGCAATTATCTGAAATCAACCAAATGGCATGTGCAGCTCTAGCAGGCACATAAAGTAAAAAACCCAAAGCAGTTCAATGTCAAGAAACAATAATGCCTGTGTCAAGACAGTAATCATGTAACCACAGATGCAGGTGCAGTTCAACAAAAGAAAAATTCAGCATACACTTAAACTATTTGGTGGGGGAAGGGGCTCACACTTTAAAAAGTTCTATGCATTTTAGTTGTGGCTGAACTGCCAATAACCTGCTTCAACTTTGGCCTTCTAGCAAATAAATCTTTAGTTTTAATTTGGGCAAAAAGCATAATTCTGATTTCAGCAATAGTGCACATAAATTTCCAACATTTGACAAATAGTCACCCTATCCAAGTCACCCTGTATCCTGATATTGAACTAGTATAGCATCAGAAGTAGAGGACGTGGTTGATGGACAACTAAACAACAGTACACAATGATGCACACATCATTGTTGCAATCAGATGAAGACATTTTAATACGCTTGAGGAGAAAACAATAATGAAACCTTCTGCACTAGAGGGGTGCTTTTGTCCTTTTGGATTTCAGCAGCAACGCCTTTAATATCCATTCCTGCATAGATAATCAATGGTGACTCTCACAAACTTACCTAACATTCAAAACCAAATAACATGAAATCTAAAAAAATCTCTGCAAGAGAAGCTAACTTCAATATATATTAAATGACGCGAAGAATATGCTTAAATAAAACATTGATTCAAAAAGAAGATTATGCATTTCTTGATTACTCAATCATAATCATACCTGCAGAAAAGGCACGAGCAGAGCTGCTATCAACCAGAACACACTTGACTCTTGGATCCAATTCCCATTCATCAAGATAACTTTTAAATCTTAAATCCATATCTGCTTCATAAATTGTCCAAGTCAAGGTAAAGATAAATCTTATAGCCGCAGAGAAATACTTGATTTTCATCCTTAAAAAAAATTAAAATGGCAATTGAGAAGTAAAGAAAGAAACATGCCATATTCCCTGAGGCATAAAATCAACCAGTCCATCTTCAAAATCCCTAAACATCATTCTTCCAAATGTCGATAAAAGAACCCCAAATTATCATACCCTCAATTTCAAGAAACTTATATTATTAATCCCACTTCTACTTTTCAGTAAGTCACAAGCTCCACGTTTTTTTGAATAACAATTGGGTTAAATCAGCAAGAAGCACAGGTCCGAATACGTTTCTCAAGTAAATATTATACGGAATATGAAAGAAACCCTCAAGAACGGGAATAGAACAAAGAGTAAGAGCAAGAACACGATGAAAGAAAAGGCTGAAAAATAAAACCTAGGTTCATAGCGTTGAGGGCTTTGGGGCGATCAAGGGTAATAACAGCTAGGCCGTTTGGATGAACGTTGCCCTTCACAAACTCTTCGGCGGTAGAAGCCATCGTGGCAATGGGTCGAAAGTAAGGCAATGGTTTGGTGAATTTACAGAGAGAAGAGTAGCAGAGGAAACTCAAAAGACGTAAAGGAGCTCCACCACCACCAAGTATGCTTCGCATGCTTTTTCTGGTGTTGCGGGAGATTGCTGATTCGATCACTGTGGAAAGGAAAATCTGCCGAGATGGAGTGATATTTTCTTCGCTTTGTTGACGGTTTCACCCTGCGGTTTAGTTGATATTACGCGGCTGTCCATTTGTTTGCCTTTGTCATGAAAGGTTAAATTGGACACCAAAATAAAATTTGATTAAAATTAGATACAATTATTTATTTATTTATATTTTTATTACCAGATTTTTTAATTAAGATATAGTAAGTATATAATTTTTTGATAATAATATAAAAAATGTATGATTTCATTAGAGATTTATAGAGTTATTTGTAGAAATTATACATTGTCATGTTATTATTAGAAATTCATAGAAATTAGGATTTTCTACTCCTCCATGCTTCTTTAAAGGAGATTTGGATTGTGTATATATCATTTAGATTATGCAAGTTTCAATTTTTTCTTATTTTATTTTAACCATATTTTTTTTAATGAAACAAATACAAGATGTATTTAATAGAAGTTAGAAGGTAATCTTCATCTTGCATTTATATTTTGAAAAAATTAAAAATAGATGATTAAGATTAAAAAAATAGAATATGAACTATTTGAACCAAATCTGTATTTGCTTTTCTAGAGTAATAAAAGATCCAAATATGAACCATACACTTGTTACATTTGAAATTAGATGTGTCTTTTTAGTTATGTACTAATAATAATAATAATAATAATAATAAATGTGTTAAATTGCTAAGTTATTACGAAAACATTTTCTATTGGAATAACACAATAATATTCTAGCAAGGATATGTAAAAATAAATAAATAAATATAAAAAAGCAACAACCTCCTATTTGGAGGTTCCCAAAGGGCACCCCTATAGCAGAGAATGCACACCCCAGGTTATATGTAATTTTGGTATACTTTTATCTATGATATTATGATATGAGATGTTATTGCCGCGGTATATTTTGCTATTTATATTTTGTATGCAATTAATGGTATCTTATATATTAAATATGTAAGATACTTATATTTTCTTACACATATTAATTAATATTATTTATTTAATAAAATTTTTAAATATGTCTTTTTAAGTTTAAATATATCCTTTGATAAATAAATAATTTTAAATAATTTTTTAAATACTTTTACTATCAAATTTTTTAAGTAAAACATGATAAATGCATAATTTTACAGACAAGTGAAGTATCACATGATTTTTTCAATATATATATATATATTATAATTTTATTCAGAAATAAAAACAATTGGCTAATTTTAATCAATATTGTCTACTTATTATTAAATAAGAGCACAAGACCCATGTCTGGCCTAGTTTGAACGATAACCTGTTCCAATGGGCTCCGGTTTAGAGGCAATTTTGGGCCCAGCCTTTTTTCTTTTTGGATTTTATTTCTTCTTCTTGGGTCCGGATGGGTATGTACCTAATTTTGTGATTTTATCTCTCATTAAACAACTATGTTGTTCTTTAATGTTTCTTGAATATTGAAAGTTGAAATAGTGTCTATATATATATATACATATATACGTATATGTATTATCTGACATATTTCATCATTTTCTAACACGAATTTAGCTTAATTACTTTTTTCAGCCTCTTAGTTATTTATGACTTTGACTTCATCCCTTTAATGTCGAATTTTCACATTGTTGCTCTTATGGTTTTCAATATGATGCAAATTAAATCCGTCCATGCACGTGCCACGTTATCTCTGTGCATTGGAAAAGATAATATTTGATCGCCGCTTTTTAATTTCTTTACCAAATTAGAAACAAGAAGAAATTAATTAGCTTGTTAGCTTAAGAATGAAGTTGCGTATATAGTTCGTAAATTTTGTTTTTAAATTTTCTACATGTTATATATGCATAGTCATGTGCTTGTGTGTGTATATCATAGTCCCGAATTATCAAATTTTGATATATATATTCAAAACCCTGAAATTCAAATAGAAAATTTCTTTCAATTTGGGACTTTACGGGATCAAATGTCATTTATCGTAATTTTAATTTGGTTGATCTTTTGACAGAGACGTAGTTCTACCGCATACACAACTCGTTTAGGAGTGACTCCCCAGAAGATGCAGCGTAGTTGGCCGAAAAAAAAAAAAGGATTTATTGCCAATGTGAATAGGGAATTAGGGATACGAAACTATATGAAAGTACACATGAATGAACGTAAAGAGATTTATTAAAAAAAAAAAAAGCCAATAATGAGCTAATGGCTACTATATTCAAAATGCTACATAGACGCACCTGGAAAATACAGAATGCATGTTTTGAAAGAGTGCTCATGTAATGTTTTGATGGCTAGTTTAATTAATAGTTAACGACCACATCTTTTATTCCGTTAGTCTCCATTAGATGCCTTGATATTTATTTGTTAATAGATTTGAGGAATATGTTAAAACAAAAATAATTTGGTCCATCTGAGATTACTGTAGATTTCTGCCTATTTTGGAAATAGTTTTCTTTTAAGTGGAGTTTCATAGAAAGTATTATGTGAAAAGAGCAATTTATGTTTGACAAAATTATTTGATAAGCTTTGTGTTTGGCAAACTGTTAAAAAAAAGCTTTTTAATATCAAATTACAAAAGGGACATGTATTTAACAGGATAGGTAATTAGTTAAAAAAAAGTTAGGGGAAATTATGGTAATTAATAATCTTGAATGAGGATATGATTGTTTTATTGTCTGCTCTTTTTTCCACTAATTTTTTACTTGTGTCTCGTATAAGAAAAACTGTTTTTGCTATTACTTAAAAGTAATTTCTTTTTTTTTATTGAAGTTGGGCCAAACACTCCATTTAACCAAAAATAAGTACTTTAGACAATAAGTAGTTTCTTCTCCTCAAAAAAAAAAAAAAAGGTGAAACAAGTAAGAGTGCAAATTGAGGCAAGGAGTTTTTTAAAAGACTCAAAAGTTAATTGACTCATAAAAAAAAACACTACAACAAAACAATAAAATGACGATAGAATAAATCTATCTCAAAATATACTTTTACAATAAATATAATTTATTGCATATTTTGTCACTATCTTTATTATCATTATTATTTGTTACAAAAATTTTTGTCAGAAAATTCTTTCATTCTCTCTCTGTTTTTAGACATAGATAAAATAAGAAAAGCTTGCATTACTTTTAAATTTAAAAATCTTTAACAAAATTTAAAATCATAACAATTAATTTAATAAATTAAAAATGATTTATTTAATAAATAATTTATTTATTAATAAATAAATAAAAATGATAATAAATATATTAATAAAATTGTTGCAACGAAATTGTGGTAGGACATTATCTTATCATACTTCTATTGTTATCTTTGGTAGGGCATATTTCTGTCACTATATAACAAATAATTCTAAAAAATAAATAAAATATTAAATAAAAATTAAGTATAAAACATATATTAATAAATATATTATATTAGTAAAATATTATAGTGGTAAGTCCATCCTTATATAAGGATGGTGACAGAAATATGATAGGACTATCCTACCACATCTCTCTTACATAAAAAAAAAAAAGATTGTAATGATATAGATATTTTTTAATTAATAATAACTATAATTATAATTAATTAAGTAATAATATTATGACAATTTTATTTATATATTGTGATGATAATAATAATTTATGTTTTAAATAATTATTTAAAATTACAAGTTATTATTAAAATATTATAACATTGAATTTTTATTTTAGATTTAATTATTGTATATATATTTTTATTAAGAAGTTTTATTGGACTTAATTCTTTATATAAATATATTATTTGCTCTCTTTTTTTATTGTCATCCAAAGGATTTTAAAAAAATACTACAAATATAATTTTTATCTATACAAAAGGAAAATAAATATATTTGTACATGCAAAAATAATGAAATATGAAGAAAAAGAAATTGGTAAAGGAAAATAATAGAGAAAATATTCAAAAAAAAAAAGCAAGTAACTTGCATTGTCATGGTCTTTTATGATCATTCTTCAATTATTGAGAATTGGATATGATACATGAATTCATATTGTATAATAATCTCCTATCATTGATAATGAATATGAGAAAAAAATGAATGAATTAGAGATGGAAAAGGATAAATGAATCGAAAAAGAGAACAGAAAAATGGACTTATCTTGTTTATCATCATCTTCTAGCATCATGTTGTATGGAGAAAAATTTTTTTTAAAAAAAATTGTGTAGAAAATACAAAATGTAAGATCTAGAGAGGAAGTTATAAAAGAAAAATAAAATGAAAAAACAAAGATGAAAAGACCAAACTTCAAAATACTGGAAATAGAGATAGAGAAGAGATGAAGCTATATAGAATATGAAGAGATCAAAATTTGAAATATTGAAAATAAAAATAAAAAAGAGACAAAGCTATATATTTATAAAGAGAAAAGAAGCAAAAATTTTAAAATTTTGTATTTTGTGTTGGTGGGTAAGTATGCGTGAGAGTTTAATTTATTTTTTTAATTGTTATCATGAGAGTATGTCTAGAGCGAATATTTAATATTTTTTTTCCAATTCTAGCATTTTAAAGTGGAGGTTTTTTTTTTCATTTTTTGCATTAATGACTTATTTCTTGTATATATGAATATATATATATATATGTGTGTGTGTGTGTGTGTGTGTGTGTGTGTAACTAAATTTATAGTTAATTATATAATGTGTCACCAAAATATTAAATTTAAACAAAATATGAAATTATAATATAAAAAAGAATCACATAAAATAAAATATATTAAATTTTAATTAAAAATAGATTAAACTTTTTTCAACAATCACTCACTCTCTCATTCTATATTATTAGCCTCATCTTCCATGTCATTATCTTGATCTTAAGGTATAGGCATTTTTTGTCTATATAACGAATTTAAGTCAATTTTATTATCATGCCATTGTGAGTATCATTAAAAAAAACTTCAATTTTCTCAATATATTCTCTATTGTTCATAAAGCAAGATGTTACCATGATCCTTTATAAAAGCTATACATTCATTTCTTGTAACTTTTTAAATATAGGCAGAATAATTATAGATTGGCTCTTATAACTCAATAAATCTAATGGTTGGATTTTCATATATATATTATTAGACATGTTCCCTAAATCATATGCTAATCTTTTCATTTTTCCTCTAACAACTTGTTCTATAAAGCTAGCTCTAATATATTCTCTTCCTTACTCTCTACTTTAAGCTTTCATTGAAGAAACTTATTCTGAAATGTAAATAAAAGAGCCCAAATAAAAAAAAAAGCCTGAATTAAAAATATACTATTGAACAAACTCATTCTAAAAATAGCCAAAATCAAAAAGATACTATTCATGTATAACAATAAATATAAAATGGCATTTACATATATAGTTTTTATTTTTTGTCAACCAAAGTGTCATTATTTTTATAGATTCTGAAGTAGAATTCAGAATACTTAGGTGGTTTTCCCAATTCTTGTGTTTTAAGAATAAAATATTGTTAATTAGAAATATATTTAAAATAACAATTACTAATAGTTAAAAATATAATGGAAATAGTAATTAAATAGTTAAAAAAAATAGTTGCCAAATTTCTAGCATGTTTGATTATAGAAATAAAATCTTTTGTATGTTGAGATAAGCCATAATCAAAAGAAGAGGCTTAATTTTTTTTGCATTTTCTCGTATAAGATTTAGTATTATGGAGTACCCTACTTATCACAAAATTGATTCCAAATTGAATCTCTAGTCCATCGAGATTTTTTTCTCAATTTTCCTTGCTTTCCAAATATTATCTCTTAGTTGCTTAATTATCTTATTTTGCCAACTTTGTTTAATTCGGTTGTGATTCTCAAGTGACCAACAATAATATTTTTAAGTAAAATAAAGGTTTTAATCATAAAAAGCATGATAATATAATTATAAAAAATTAATTAAAAACATACAAAAAAAATTTTAAATCATAAATATTTATATTATTGTATAACATCTTTCTAGCTATTATAGGGTCTTTAATATTTACCTTTTAAAAATATTAATGATACAAATATAAACTACATCATTATTTAGTTCAAATCTACATAAAATAAATATTACAAGTGTAAAAAATTAAAATTCATAGTAAGAATGAAATAATAAAAAAAAAGTGTATAATAGCTTGTTATCGCGTATAGGTATAATAAATTATTTATAAACAATGTTAGAGGAGTGAAGTTGTCTTGCGAAGGAGTAAAAGTGAAGTGATTTTGTGATTGATCTCTTCTTCATAATGATCTGTATCGAAACATCTAAGTAAAATAATGATAAGAAATAAAAAAGTTATATCAACTAAAATTTTATATGTACATAACAACAACAACAACAATAATTATAATTATAATTATAATTATTATTAAATTTGGATATATTTATACCTATATGTGATAGGAGAAAATAAAAATTTGTAAATGAGAACCAGAGTCAAGATCGAAGGAGTAGAAAGGTGTATGCAATGAGATGCTATGAAAATAAGATATGTATATATATAATATGTAAATAATACCTCTGATTGACTTTATCTACATATAGTTTCATGTACTAAAGTCTATAGTGTCATGTAAGTGTACCAATATCTAAAGTTATAAGTAGCATATATAATAACATCAAGTATAGTAATATAATAAAAGATCTGACATTTGTTTCTTATTACAAGTCACATTTCCTTCTCATCTTTTTTCTCATTGTTTCTTATTATAAGTAACATTTAGATTTGTCACACTCTCCATTACATCATTTCATATAATAAATGAGAAAATAATAAAACATTATAATTAAATAGAAGACAAAAATTTAATATAAGCTAAATTAATTTGTTGATTATTTTTATTATTGACTCTCATAAAAACTCTTATATATATTAAGTTGGTTTTGTAGAGCTTATGTAGTCTTATTATTTTCTTGAAATTGCTAGGTTTGAAAGTTTGCAATGTATTTAAGGTCTGGACGTAATACGCCTTCAGGAAATATTGCTACACGCATACTTAAATAACTATGATGACTAAGGACATCTTTATATCTATAGCCAGAGGTAGGATGTTTCATTATGTGATATGAAATAGTTCTAATACCATAGATCATCCCTTTAACCTTTCTTCCTCCTGTTACTTGTATATGGAGCTTTATCTTTTTAGATAATCGTTTCGATGATAATTGCTATGGTGCAAGACTAGTCCCACCTTTAAGTTTGATATATATTCTAAATAGAAGACAAAATATATGAACCTAATTACATTGATAGATACAAGTTAAATACAAGAGTAATCAACTAAGATATACTTACATAAGTAGCTTCTAACTTTTTATCAATCTAATGACCATTATCAAAAATGCATAACTTAGTAAAGTTCGACTGGTGTTAGCTCTTTGCCAAATTTATTTTTTAAAGTCTCCTAATAAAATCATGTTGGATTAGAGCCTGTAATAGAGATGGAGTCAAAATTGGATGTTTTATTTTTCTTATTCCTTTTCTTCTTTGTTAGAATTATGAACTATTATAACTAGCATACAATGAGTTCCAAACATATTCTTTCATCCAGATTGGTTTTTTTTTTCCCTCTCACGTATACCCTATTATGCCTTTCAACTTATTCCTCACTTGGCCTAAGAAATTTTTATAAATTGAATTGTGTACATTTGCAACCCAATAATAATATTATTTATGGAAAAAAATTATTTTATGAAATTATAATATATATATATATATATAATACTAAAGTTGTAACAAAAATTTTTCATAAAAAAATTAATGATTATAGTAACCACGATAATCTAAGTTCTTGTGAAGCTTCCTTCAAAGAATTGTATGGACCATCAAAATTATTTTGAATGATGGCAAGAATACATTCACCCACAATATTACCATTTGATACAAATCTAATTAATGAATTAAATATATTCATAAAAGTTAATTTATAAAAAATTATATATGTAGTGAGTAAATAGTGTAAGTATAAATATTATCATATGTGTAATAGATAAATAAGTTTTTGTTCAATTGATAAACTCTGACAAATTTCATAACAAAGTTTTACATCTTTTATTTGTCTTGACATCTATAAAAATAAAAGAAATATGTTAAAATTAGTAATATATTTTATACCTTACTGATAATAGCAATAACTTCATTATCACTTCACATAGATACATAGTTCTTTATCTTAATTGAAGTACCTAGTGTATTTCTCTATGTTGCGTGCCAAAAAAGAAAGGAATTTAAATATAAAAAAATCTCCTTGGTCCACATGAACCAAAAATAAAAACTAAAGATAAATAATTTAGTTTACATGAAATAATATCTAAGCCTTTGTCTTAACATTTAATAAAGTATTTATTAAAATATTTATTAAATTATTAAATTATTTTATTATTTATAATATATATTTAAATATTAATTAATTATTAAAATTATTATAAATAACAAATAAAATTATAATTAACCTAAATAAAAAATATTATATAAAATAAAAAAGATATTAAAATAATCTATTATATTAATATTAATATTTACAATAAATATAAATTAATTATTAACAAACTTTGATTCATGAACTAAAATCTTGACGTTACTTTTGGTTCACATAAATTGACAAAAACTTTGAACTACGTAAATCAAAACTAAATAATTGCTAAATAGTTGGTAATTTATGTAAAGGCTGACATCAACCTTCACATGAACATTTAATACTTATCATTTTAAAAATATTAAAAAGTAAAATAAAATAATAAACAATATCATACCAAAAGTAAATAATTGCTAAATAGTTGGTAATTTATGTAAAGGTTGACATCAACCTTCACATGAACATTTAATATTTATTATTTCAAAAATATTAAAAAGTAAACTAAAATAATAAACAATATAATAAATAAATTATTTATTATAATATGTAAATAAATATAAATATTACAATAAATAAAATAAAAATAAAAACTTAAAAAATAAAATAAATTATTATAAATTATCAAAGTACACATTTTAAAAATAAAATATCAATGTGATAAGTATTATTATTAAAACTTAATAATAATAATAATAATTTTTATAATTTTTATTATTAAAAGATAAAACAAATTATTATTCATCATCTTCTTCGACTTCATTACCATCGTCATTTTTGTCAGCGTTTTTATCATCCTCATTCTTATCCTCATCTTTTTTTTTGCCATTGTCATCATCTTAGTCTTCTTTTTCCTCATCTTACATATCTATATAAAAATTTATATCTTTAACTTGTGAATGGATATAAAGATCCACTTTTTCCATTTCTCTTTCATCACATAAGGTATCAAATAATATCTCATTATCTATTGTTCTTACATAAGCCTTGTCACCCTGATAAGCAGCATTTAATGAATTACTATTATCCATCACACTCCTAACTTTAGTTTTTATGACAACTCACCAATCACCTTTTTCTCGATTTCTCACAGGATACAACACATAATAGACTTAAACACAGTGTTTTACAAATATGAATGGATCAAATTGTCTATATTGCTTATTATGTTTATTTTCAATAATTCCATAGTCATTATGTATTTTTATCTCTTGATTTATAACAAGATCAAACCAATCACAAAAAAATAACACTTATTTTTTTTGCAGGTTCTCCTATATATTATAATTGAATCACTTTTTTAAGGATACCAAGATAGTCATTATCTTTATCTTCTCCCATTCCCTTAACACAGACTCTACTATTTATTGTCTTTTGACCAATACTCTAATTATTAGTGTGAAACTTATATCTATTTATAAAATATTTTGGTCATGTTTGCACCTTTCTAAGTAGCCTCCAAGCTAAGTCCTTTAAATATTTGTTGTCATTAAATCCAGATTGATTAGGAATCTATTTGAAAAGAAAATTAAGATAATATCATGTAAGTCAATAAATAAAGAAATGTATAAATAAATAAAGAAAGAATGATGACACTACATACATAGGATTTAAACCATTGTACAAATTTATGCTCAATTTTGTTGTCAATTTCTCATAAAGCCCATGTATGGATTTAACATTCATAACTTTTGCTTAAAAATCCTACAATGTAATTGAAATGTTAGAATATTAACGAATGATGAATTATCAGTGTGATAATTTTTAATGTTACTCAAAATAAGATTTGATTTCATTGCAATTCAACATGATGTGAAGATGAGCAATAGCTGTTTCTTTATCGTTTAAATAATAAGTTAAGCACTTTCTAAGCAACTGTTTAACTTTAGTAAAAACTAATAAAGTTGGTTCACTTGTCTCTTCTTCATCTCCACACTCATTTCGATGAACTCTTGTTCGTATCAAAGATACTTGTAACTTAAAATAATATGAACAAAAGTGTGATACTTCTTGTGACACGTATGCTTCACAAATAGAACCTTTTACATAAGGTTTTATTTTTAATTGTGCATTTTAATCTATTTAAAATTTTGCATAATCAAATAATAAGTAGTGAGAGACAATAATATATTGTTTCAAGCTAATAATATTTTGATATAGATAGAATTTAAGTATCAATTAATTTTTAAAGGGATATACCCATCGATATTGGATTGGGCCACCAACCCTAACTTCAAATGGCAAATAGACAAGTAAAAGTGCCATAGAATTAAAAAAAAAAACTGATGAAAATATTCTTTCTAATTTGCAAAAAATGATAGGAATGTTGCGTTCCATTTGCATTAAGTCATCCATCTTTAATGTTGTTGAACATAATTCCTTAAAAAATAGACTTAACTCGATTATAAGCTTCCATATTTGTTTAGGAAATGCACTGGAAGTAATTGGCAACAAGCATTCTATAAAAATATGACAATCATGACTTTTAAGACCAACTAACTTCCTTCTGTTGAATCTACACATCTTGACAAATTTGAGGAATACCTATTGGGGCATTTTTGATCCTCTTATCCATTGATAGATTGCTTTTTTTGATCGAGTGTGAGAATGAACTTAACTTTTGGTTTCATCACTCTTTCATTAGCTAATTCTTGTAGTTTTAAGTCTTTTTTCCTGTAATATTCTTTTAAACCTGTCCTAACTTTTATGTTGTCCTTAATCTTCCCTTTTACGTCCATGATAGTATTAAAAATATTGTTAAATACATTTCTTTTTATACACATAATATCTAAATTACGTTAAATAAATAGATGCTTTTAATATGGAAGTTCCTATGATATACTATATTTCGTTTAGTTGTGATATTGTCTATAGTTTGGTAATCTAAAAACGTCTTGATTAACTACTCTTGGATGGATCTTCACATATGGTCATAAATTTTCCTCATCCAATCTTAGTAAAGAAGGGTTGTTTTCAACTCTTTTTTTTTAAAGCACCTTTATTCCTTCTAAACATGGTTCATGGGTAGAAACTATCGATGACAATCAAATTAGGAGTTCTTTCCCCTATACTTCAAGGTAAAAGCTTTTAAGTTTTTCATACAATAAAGACTAGCTAATTTTTCAATAGTACTCCATCCTACAATATCTCATATACTAGAAAGTCATTTATTATCCACATTAATACTGCTCACATATGAGAGTTCTGGTTCTTTGAGACATCATATGTGGATGTTCTTTTTTCCCATAATAATTTTAACTCATCAATCAATGGTTGTAAGAATATATCAAATTTCATTTTGAGATTTTGTGGTTTGAGAATGATTATTGTTAAAAATAAGTAAGGAACAGTCATGCAAACTTCAAAAGAGAGATTATAAGGAGTAATTATTATAGGCTAACTTGAATATGATGAAGCAGTCTGATTGTAAGGAGTGAAATCATCTGCGCAAAAACCAAGATGAACATTTTTTAGCCCCATAACAAAATTAGTATATATTCTATTAAAATGTTGCCATGCTTTTTCATCATATGGATGATATAGTATACTTTCATGCTTTCTATTACTCTAATACCATTGTATAAGCTTAGTAGATTTTATTGAAACATAAAGCCTTTGTAATTTAAGGATAGTTGATAAATAATGCATTTTTTTAATAGAATTTCTTTTGAACTTTGTCTGTAACTAGCTCAACTAATTTTATATCAATGTACTTTGCAGAATTTACACATTATCTCATCTATGTCATCTTTATAATACAACATATATCAATGGATGTAAACATTAATTTTTTGTGTAGATAGACTAAAATTTGATACTATATTCTTTATTTAATACCAATTATCAAGTACAATATGATTAGGTGGACAACTATTTTTCAAAAGATTTGTAAATCGGTTCAAACTATCTTGTGACATATTATTATCAACTTTAATACTTAACATTTCTACAGCAATAGACAATTTAGACTAATTATTGCATTTTGGCCAAAGTGATTGCTAATACGTATTTAATAGATTAAAAAATTGTTAGGCTTCCAAATTTGGTGATTTCTTAACATAATTATCATCATTATCTCTTTCAACATCACTATCAACAATAAATTCAAGACAAGCTACTTCAAAGATTATTCTTTTATATTTATTATTATGATCATAATTCACTAATCATGATAAGTTAGATGTTTCACTAGATGTTCCAACATGTCTAATACCAATATCGAGTTTAAAACCCTTTTTTATAAAAATCAATTTTTACTTCATTAATAATAAGATATACTATATTTTTATGCATAGAATAAGGGTATCTAATTTTTCCTCTTTCTAACCTTAGTCCTTATTAACGTGCAAAAGTAATGAATTTTCTTATTTCTTATAAAAATTCATCAATATATCCTTTACATCTAATATTCAATCTATTATATATCCACTTTCAATTGTTAAGAATTTTCATTTTTTGTTATAATAAACATTTTAAATATTACTTTACAAATTTTGATAACAAATTTATTTTCCACACATTATTAAATAAATAAAACACTTCACTGAACACAAACATTATTACTAGACTTTTGTATATTAATTTATCAATGTTACCTAGATATCTTTCTCCGCTATATTATTACATTACAAAAGAACCAATCAACAATTATTTATAATCAATAAATCATTAAAAAATAATATACTTATATACTTCATAGAAATATTGTCATATAATTATTTGTACTTAGTTCTTGATATCAAATAGGTTGAAATGAATCAAATCTCTATTTGAACCAATTCTCCACTTGAATTAGATGGTGAAATTATAGAAAGAGAAAATAGGATGGTGAGATTTAAAAATTTTGAGTAAAAAAATGGGAATAGAATTCACAAACGAAAACGAGAACGAGAGCATATGAAAAGAGAGTAAAAGGTAGAAATAATCCCACAAAGTTTATATTAGTAATACATCCAACAACTTTTTCAACAATTAATTTTTTCTCAATTGCTATCAACAATTTTTTTTATTTTATTTACCAAGTTATTGTATAAAAAAATATATTTATGTGGCTTAAGCAGGAATCACTTTTTTTATATATAAAATACAAAAAATTTCAAAACATTTATTATCTCTAATAATCATTTTATTCACTTATTATATTTTTCATATTTATTAAATTTATAATATTTACATATATTTTTAATTAAAATTATAATAATTATAATATTTGAATGTATTAATAATATTTATATATTTTTTATACAATATTTTTGTACCCAAAGCGATAGAACGATGATTGGATATTAGCTTTGGGTGACAATACTAACTTCTTTAACCATTTTTTTTGTTTTATAATAAATATCATTAATATAAATTATAATATAATTTGTATAATTATAATATAATTAATTAATATAACATATATTTATATAAATTAAATAATTAATGATATTTGAATATATTAATTAATAATATTTTCATAATTTTATTCAATATTTATATATTTTTATGCAATATTTCAATTATAATAATATTTATCTAAATAATATTTTCATATCCAAGACAACAAAATAATAGTTGGATACTATCTAATTATTGTTCTGTCATCTTGGATAACAATATTAGCTTCTTTAACATCTTTTTTTTTTATTTGATAATAAATATCATTAATAAAAATTATAATATAATTTATATAATTATACTTTAAATTAAATCAGAATTTATAATATATTTATGATATATTTATAATATATTCTTTGTACTATATTATATTTAAAAATTATATATTCTTATTTATCTAAATTTAAAATTAATATTGCTTTTATTCATTTTTTATATAATATTATTTTCATTGAATAAGTTAATTTTTTATAAATTTTTTATCACCATAATGGCGATAGAGTCGCCTTGGGTGACATTTAACTATTTTTTTTTTCTATTTGATAGCAAAAGTCATTAATATAAATTATAATATAATTTATATAATTATACTCTAAATTAAATCAGGATTTATATTATATTCATAGTATATTCTTAGCAAATTATATATATTTAATATATGTCTAAATTAAAAATTAATATTATTTATAGTTATTTTTATATAATATTTTTATCATCCTATTTATAAATTTTTTATCGCTTTGGCAATAGAACAATGGTTGGATTGCCATTTGTGGTGACAGAGTTGTGGTTGGATTATCCAACCATGAATATGTCGCTAATCCATTTGTTTAATAAATAATTAAATTTATCGACGTTTGTTGCTACTTTTTGTTGTAAAATATATACATATTTACAATGAAAGAGAGAGATGAGCGAGTACGAGGGACTGGTTACCACAAACAAATTTTTTCTTCACTCAACACAGTAATACAAACAGATAGAACTAACTCGACGAAAAGGAAAGATCTGGAATTGAAAAAGAACAACGTACACAGCACACAGCACACACAGAGAGAGCCTATGCTAATGCAGCCTTTATGACCTCAACAAGCTTAAGGTGTGCAGTTAGCTGAGGGAAATGGCCAAGAATGTCTATGATCTCTAAGTTACATTTGCCTTTAATTTTCTTGGCTAAGTATAGAGCTACGCTGTGTGGGGCGACCATATCGTTAGAGGGCTGGACGATTGTGCATGGGATCTCAACCTTTTCAAGCCATTCTCTGTAGTCACTGTAAAACACAGTCTTGGCTAATGGGAGTGCTACTTCAGCTCCCATTTTTAGTAAGCTCTTTTGGAACTTGTCCCTTGAAACGACATCATTTGGATCTATTGCCACTGAAGAGAAGCCTTGAACCCAGTTCTCATAGTTCGACTCCATGGATGACAGTAACTGCTCAATATCTGAGTTCGTAAGCCCACCTTCGTACCCATCTGTGTTTAAATACCTAAATATAATGTAACACAAACAAGGTACAAGAGTTAATACGAGAGGGTGTTTGGTAGGTAACTATCCTAATTGTCTATACGTACTATTTAGAAATATTTATATATAAAATGTGTGTATGCAATATATTAACAGTTTAATATTCCTTTATTATTTTGAACATATATACGACAATTCATTTTAAACTTTTTAGAATTTGTTAAGTGTTTAAACTCAATTACCTCATGAATAAGTTTGTAAAATATTAAAAAATTTTAAAATTCTTATATATCGAACGTCATCTTAAATGGTTCATATGGAATAAAATTAGAATAAAGATCCTAGACTTTAAGTAATCCCACTCACATTAAATCTACTGCTTAAGTGGTTTGGCCAATAATAGGCCAAGAAATATTTTATAGTGATGTAGGCAAAGAGCCGAGAAATACTAATTTCGGGTAAAAATAAATATAATAAAAATTATTAACACAGACACAAATATTGTGACAAAATAAAATTTAAAGTATCTATATATAATTAAAATATTAATGTCGGAAATGTATTGAATACAAACACAACTACTTTGTGAATTAATTACTTAGCACATGAGAATCGTTATAAAAGAGACTTGTTGGCCTTGAGGGTATAACAAAATAGACATAAGAAACTCAGCCCAACTAAAATGTATTGCATTATTACTTATAAGGTATGAAATACAAGAATTTTTTTCTATGAGTTTGGGGGAAAAAAAATAGAGGGTTGTGTGTAACTACTATAGTATAATGATGCTTCGGGTATAAGATGATCATTTTTCAGAAATGATGAATGAACCTGCTCTTATAATTTAGGGTTTATGATTTGTGCCAGTTATTGTTAAGTTTCCTTGGGTTACATATAGTTTCCATAATTGTATAGGTTTTGATAATGTTGACTGAATTGTTTCAATTTTATAAGAATATTGGTTCAATAAAGCTCTCATAATATTAAACACCACTAATAAAGCTTTTTCATTATGAAATCGGGTTGACCAGCAAACTAAACGGTGGTTAAAATGGAGCCATGAAAGGAGAAAAACTTCCAAAATAGAATTTCCAAAAAGTATATACCAAATTCAAGTAAGCAAAGTAGGAGAGTGGGGAATGGTGACCTTGTGTGGCTTCACTCTCATATGCGATATCATTTGTCTGCATATTCTATGTATTTTGTGGATAGAAGCACCATTTGCAAGTTGCAACTAATCCATCACGCCAATAATGAAATTGAGAGCACTAGAGTCCAAGAAGAATAGTCTCAGCCAATCCCGTTGAGACCACATGTATTGATTGGTTCATTTTAATATACATAGAGGGATATACATCTATCCTAATTTAATTTCTGAGTCTCTACAGTCAATTTTTTGGCCCAGTGGATTAGGTGCGTTTCCACATCCCAGAGTGGCCTCCTTTTCACTATTAAAACTATTGATTCCTTGCAGTTTAGTCCTATAGAGAATTTTTGGGAGATGATCTATTATTCTTCCAAGCCAAAACAAAAACAAAAACAACAAAATCGACTATTATACTCCACAGTATTAAACTCTTAGTTGCATTAAAGAGACAAAGTAAAAACAACGAGAATGTTAATTTAAGCATAACTCCAATGAGCAAGCAGGGAGGGAATTATGGATACAAATACATGATGATAATGGATTGAAGGTTAAAATTTTGGCTTTGTTTGCTATATGAACTTTTAAATAAGAAAATATTAAGTTATTATCTTCATTTTTATAATTTAACTCAATTTTAAATTTAGTTTTTATGCTTTAAAATTTATTATTGATTCCTTATAGTTTCAAAATTTGTAATTTAGTTCATGTCATTAAACTTGCTGTTAAATTTTACTAACGTAGTCAATTCATGTGCAATTTTATTTATGTGAATATATATAATTTATGTTAGCAAAAAAAAAAAAAGGTAAAAATCAAATAATAAAGTGAAAGGTATCCACGTATCTATTATGTAATGTACCATGTATTAAGTTTGGGTGAGTTAACTTGAATTGTGTAGGGATTAAAAAAATTATAAAAAAAAAGAGAACATAATTACAAATTTTTATATTATAAGAACTAAAATAAAAAATGAAACAAAATTAAACGGAGAAAACAAATAGTTGGACAAAAAAAGAAGAAGAAAAATTATAGAGGGTGAAAAAATATAATGAAATGGTAAAAGTCAGAGGAACGGAGGCGGAAAGAGAAGTAAACCAACAAAAACTGACTATGCATTAGACTGGCATAAAGAAGTCATTAATGCAAACAGAGGAGGCTGAACGATTTCTTCAAGCAACTCATGGATTTCAGATGAATTAACCCAGTAATCACTCACGATAATGTATATGTGTGTGTGTGTGTAGGTTTTTGGAGAGAAGAGGAAGAAATTTAAAGAGAAATAATACCTTGGGGAACCACAAATGAGGATGAGCCTCTTAAAAAGATGAGGCTGTTTAACGGAGGCAATGCAACCGATCATAGCAGACATGGAGTGACCAGCAAAAGTGGTAGCTTTGAGGTCCATCTCTCTCATGAGATCGATCAAATCATCAGCAAAAGCTTCAAAGGACTCATACTTTGCTGGGTCATACAGGCTTTTATCCTCAACGGCTCCAGAGAAAGGCCAATCGAAAAGAACGAGACGATACTGTTGGGTTAACAAAGGAAGGATTTTTTCCCAGATAGACTGGTCTGTTCCCAAGCCATGAGCCAGAACTATGGTCTCAGAGCCCGAGCCTACGGTTCTAGCATTCAAAGCCCTCGAAAGGCCCCTTTCTGTTGTCACCATGTTCGATAAATTGAGATTAGAGAAGCAGGAAGAGAGTTCAAAGCAGAAGAACTAGAGAGGGTGAGACAGACAGACAGCTACTTCCGGCAGAATGCGTGGCTTTGGTTGTTGTTGGCCAGGTCTCTATTTATAGCCCCACAACCGTGGTTCATTGGTAAATACTAGAGATAAAATTACTTTTCAGCCTTCTCCTTTTATGAAAATTTCATTTTTTTTATATGTCACACTATTGGTATAAAATTTAACACTGAACCTAAATATCTATTGACTTAGACGTATTTATTCGGCATCATTATTTTACACTTAAATATATAAGCGTGCCTCCTAAGGAAAATTAATTAACTTAAGAGTATCATTCAAAGATTCATGAATTTGAAGAATACATAACTTTCTCAAAAGCGACGGAAAATATATAATGACAAAGTATTCCTTTTATTTTGGGGTTAAAAAAATTAATTTAGAAAATTTAAGAACAATGACACTTATGCAACTTTTGTGCACAAGTGCTTGTCAGTTACAAGTGTTTGCATATGAGTTTTAAGAAATAGATCAATAGTTCTTTGAGATAAATTTGTAGTAAAAATTTGGTCGTCGATAATATTTGCAAGTCAAAAATTTCTGTTGGTGACATGGGAGACAAAATGGTCAAACTACGCTTTTCTTACATTTTTGAAGCTTCTGCTGTGAATCCCCCGTTCTAACGTTTTTCATATTAGCCATGTGTATTGAAATAAAATATTATTTGCTATGAATTTTTTTAAGAAATTAATAATAAAAAACTTGAATTCTCTGTAACACTATTTAGGTTTAATTTTTTTTCTCTTTAAATTTATAAAAATTTTAATTTAGTCTCCCTAATTCTCAATCAAGTTATTTTATTCTTTAATTTTTTTTGGAAATATTTTACATCTCTGTCATATTATTATCCGTCATATATATATATATATATATATATATATATGTATGTATGTATATGCCCCTCTTCTTCTTCTTCTTCTTCTTTGGTTCCTTTCCCTGGTATATATCCTTTATTTCATATACCATCAATCTCATTTGCTAAAGGTAGATGTAAATTGTCTATAAGCTTTAATTCAGTAACACTTTCTTTATGTACTTGTTGTGAGATCTTAATTCATGCGGGTTCAATCCTTGCCTCACTTTTTTTTTAATCAGGATGATAAATGTGTTAACTTTGAATTGCACAACAGAAAACTTGTTTAATTTTTAAGTCTTAAAAATTGCTTATTAACTAATACAAGGAAATTAATTATACAAAAATAATAGATCAAATTTATCATAAACAATTACTTAAATGTGTCAAGTATTTTTTTTTTTTTTGGTTAAAGATACTATAACAAGAGTATTTTTTAGCTTTGTCAAAACTAAATTCTTTCTTTAAATAATTCATTCTCTTACATCAATCTAGTATAATTTTACCTAATACATTATATATCTATCCAGAATTAATTTTAATTAAGAAAAATCTCTGGTTATCCACCGAAAGCTTGTTTTGGATGTTGTGAGGGAGCCAATCTCGCCATGCTATCAGGGGCCACTAACTCTTAAAGATTGGCAGAACCTACAAAGACAGAGAACGCTTTTGAATTGATGATGATGAATATGTTTTGATGGTCGGAGCAATTTATGAAGTTTCACAATTTTTGAGGTGTGAATCAATATTGCTGCGGATCGATGTCCCCAGTTTAGTAGGCTACCCCGATAATATTTTATCATAAGAAGATTGCGTTCAAACAGCTTTTTCCAATTATTTCCATGTTTTCATTGCTGGGAATTTTCAGAGTGCAGATTTTTTTTATTTGGTACGAATAGGATCCTATTCTATTGAAGAAAAATAAAAAAAAGAATGAAAAAAAAGAAAGTAAATCTTATATCTGCTTTCATTCATTTATATTAATTATTTATTTCCCTTTAATAAAATAATATACCGACAAGAAAAGGTCCAAATTAAAATTTTCCATTGGAATTCTTGTTGATTGACTACTTCTCTTCAAATTTTCCACTTCTACTTGTTATTTTTTTAAATGATACTGTGTTCTTAATTTCTTTAAATATGTGTGGTTCCCTTATTCCATGTGAAACACTATTCTTTATTTCCACTTAACTAAAACTTTCAAAATTGTGTTCCATGTGGTTATATTATTACACACTTAACGATTTAATCCTCTAGCCTAAGACAAAAAATTCTTTTGGTAGTTAGGTCATCGGAATTTATTTATTTTATATCTTTTTCAAGTAATTTAATAAAAATCATTCACGTCAATTTTGTATAGAAATGAGAATAATTTTTTTCTTTTAATATTAGTGGTGAGAGAGGCTGGGATGGTGGGAATGGAGCCGGATGCGAAGGAAGCAAAGCAGTGTACACAATGAAGAGAGAGAAAGAGAGGAGGAGTGGGAAGGCTTTAATTATGTTAATTTATATATATGGTATTATTAAGATAATAATAATCTGAAAAAAAAAAAAAGGGTCAATCGTGGAGGGTTAAGAGACAAAAAGGATGGAATTGTCGCGTAGTGGTGAAGGCGGCATGACAATAGGAGCATGGATAAGTCCAAGACCGACCTTTTTCCGCCATGAAAGCTGTCATACCCCACCACTCCAACCACTCCCTTAACACCTACATCCACCCATCACTATTTAATTATTTATCACGCTTGATATATTACAAGCGTTTATATTTAATGCCAACTAATTCTCTAACTTTTCTTTTTCATACAAATCAAAAGTCATCCCATGCATTCATATTAAAAGGAAAATTTGCGCCAGTTTATCAAAATATTGCCCCAAAATTTATAGGCTAAAATGCTTGTGAAATTTCATTGTAAATAGCCTCTATTGAGATTCAGAAAACACAATTATTTTGAAGTGAAAATTAATTAGAAATGTCATTTTTCTATTAAATGAACAAAATAACGTGTTTAGTTGAGTCAAGAAATAAATGACCCTTTTTAATTCTCTTATTTTTTAATTAAATATAAATAAATGAATAAATATTAAGATTAAAATATACGAAATCTCTTTAATTTAAGAGCTGTGCAATTTATTTTTTTAAAACTTTAAAAATTGATCATAAATTTTTTAGACATCCAATTTTGTATAACTTAACTATTCTAATAACTTCTTGGTCCAAAATTTTAATCTGTCCATGCGAACTAAAAAGCAACGAAATACATCTAATTAGTTATTTCAAGTGACGAACAACACTTTTTTATTTAAAAAATGAGAAAAATATTCTTTTAAATCCTTTTTAGTCTCATACAAAATAAAAATGTAATTTTTTCCTTCACTTTCTCTTAATTTAAAAGGAGGTTTTTTTTTAAAATTTTATCCTTTTAGTAAAAAAATTGTTCTAAACAAAATTGAAGTATTTTATTGTTTTCTTTCCGATTTTTCCTATATTCAAATCTCCTCGTCTAAACATGTTAAAATATACTCTCTCCGGTCTCATATATAAGAGACTTTTTTGATATTTGATTTGGTCTTATATATAATAATCAAATTATACTCTTCATTAAATAAGTCATTTAAATTATAAGTAGTGGTGATCATTAATTTTAAGGAGAAAGTGCACATATTAAATAAGGGTATTTTTAAAAAATAATTTTTATTTGAGACAAAATTAAAAAGATTAATTACTTTTAACTAACTTTCTTAATACTCGTGAATTAGTTATTTATTTCTTATATATGAGATCGGAAGTAGTATAAATTAACTGACAATAATTTAGTGCCGTCATCTCTTCTGTTTGATGTGTCCTCTGAACTTTAGTCCTAGTTTTGCCATCAGAAATTTAAGCATGGAAGAGAGGCACAATTAGTCAAGGAAATAGTATGCACATGAGATGTCATAGAAGATATTTAAATAACAATTTGACATAATTAATTAACTAAACTAAAAGTATCACCCTGTACCATAATCTCATTATGAACCATCATATTGTTAAAATTAGTGTATTTCTTTTTTCAAATTAAATTTAACAAAAAGGACCAAAAAAAAAAAAACTTGCAGAGTCAAACAATTAAATGAAGCAAACTGGTTTATGATTTTTGGGGTTTCATGGAAGATGATAGTTGCTCATATATAAAAGAATGTGACATGTCTTTATCGTGTAGTTAATGATTTTGAAGAATAGTATTTTTTACACAAACTCACACATCATAAAATTCAGCTCAAGACTAAATCTTACATCTATTTATCAACTCAAGTAATCTAAGGTTCAATGAAAGCTTTTGTATTTTGTTTGCTAAAAACAAATAATTAAATGATGTGAGGAACAACCCATTGTTAATTAGTATAAACTAGAAATCATACATATTTGTCTGCGCATTATTAAGTTCTATACGAGGCGTCCTTTTTCTATATACAAGAGAACAAAACCATCCAATATATTTTAAAAAGAGAAATATGACCAGCCAACTGCATATATACATGTTAAGAGTCAATAGTAGAGTAACTGGTTTAGTGGTTGTGCTTCAAACATAAAGACCTGGATCTACCGGCCGTCCCTTTTGTTTGATACATTTGGAATCAAGTAAGAATGGAAATAGCCAAACTCTAGAATGTCCAATACTTTAGCAACACCCTACATTTATTTTTCATTCTTACTGTAACCAATAATTTTCATATTAATTTGCGCACCTCAATTAATTTACTCTTTTAAGCTAATCAAAGGAGTAACTTATCCACATCAAGATTAAGAGATGATGGCTATAGATATATTCGAACTTGGTTGTGCTAAATCCTTTTTCCCAGTATTAAGAATGCATTCTTTCACATTGACATGATACATTTAGAATATTGCTTTTGGAGTACTCAAAATCCTAAAGTGAGTCCATATTAAGAGAAAAAAAATATTTTCTCTTTTTATCCCAATTGAACTAATTTCTTTTAGTTGAAGCTGTAAGGGATTTTTTAAAAAACCTGTAAACAAAAATTGACTTAGTTAATAAGATCAAACTATATCTTGACCTAATGTTCATGATGAGTTAAGATTCAAATTTATGGCAATACTTCAAATCATACATTATATTCTCGTCTTCACTATTAGGCATTTTTGTGCTACAATTGTTAAAGATTTAATAGTCAACACTTTGAGTTTTGCATTAATCGAAAATAAATTATTGCTATTTAGATAATCTTAAAAGCACACCCCTTACATTAACTCAATACATTTAAGATAATAAATTTTTTTAGATATTGGCCAAGGTTTGAACCAAAATATTCAAAACAAAAAGTACACTTTCTTAACTATTATGCTTTGTTTGGATGGGGGAAGAGAAAAAGAGAGGGAGAGAAAAGAGAGGAGAATAGGCGAGAGAAGAGAAAACTGAAAATCTCCCCTGCGTTTGGATGGAAGAAAAAGTGAAGGGAGAGAAAACGTATAAATAAATAAATAAATAAATATATAAATTTAATGTAATAATAAATTTATTATTATTTTAAATATATATATATATTTTAAAAAATAAGAATAATAAAAGATATAAAAATTAATTTAAAAAATATTTAAATAATTTTAAAAAATTATTTTTGAATAAAACAATAAATTTTAATAAAAAAATATATATTTAAATTTTAAAAATATTTATTCTTTAAATTAATTAAATTAATTTTATAAAAAATATTTATAAATTATTATTTTAAAATTATAAATATTAATATTATTTTAATATATATTAATTAATTTAAATATAAAATATAATAAATATTATATTATAATATAATATAATATATATAATATATATAATATAATATATATATATATATATGTGTGTGTGTGTCTGACTGCAATGCAGTCGGACATGGCTGAGACCAACTTGTAATCGGACATATATGTTCAACTGCAGTCGGATATACATATATGTCCGACTGCAATGCAGGCGGAATTTTTTTTTAATGATTTTTTAAAAATTATATATTGTTTATTAATTTTTATATTACAAAATATTATTATTTTGTAAAATATATTAATTAATTTAATAATAAAAATTAATTATAACATTAATTTTTTAATTAACTAATTACAATATTTTAAAAGATTTATTAAATATATATATATATTATTGTTTTACGCAATGATACCCGTTTTCCCCTCCAATCTCTCCATTTGGGAGAGGAAAAAAATACATGGGACCCACCATACTTTTCTCTCCATTTTTTCTCTTCTCCCCCGTTTTCTCTTCGAACCAAATGAGAGAAAATTTCATTTTCCTCCCCCTCCCTTCCCTTCCCCCCACTTTTCTCTCGATCCAAACGTAGTGTTAGACCAACCCCAAAATATCTATTCAGACTTTTAACAAAGATGGAAAGAACTAAAAGGACATCAATTAGCTTTCAACTGCCTAAAATGTGATTTGTTTTGGACGAAAAAGATAAAACTTGTTTTGTTATCAGGAGGGTAACCTCCCTTGATTTTTTTTGGAGTGCTCAATTCAGGACCTTACTGTTGGATCTGTGATACTCTATAACAGAAAATTGAAGATTCTTCAATTATTAATAAAAGACTTAAAAAGGTGCATATTAAAACAACAAACGACATAGAAAAGTACATATAATACAACAATAGACAAGTGGAATTTTTCAGACTTACCATATTGTAGGAATCTTTCATGATGAATGCCACCTTAAAAATAAAAGAAATTGGTAACAGCCCTCTTCCATAAAAAAAAAAAAAAAAGATATTTTGAACACATGCAATTGTCTCCCTCCACTTGAAGGCCTCACCACCACTCAACTCGAATCTTATGGGGCCTTTGTTTTCTCTGTGCACCTCCATAAGAGACAGTATTTCATTTCTTTGATTTAACGATTTGTAACTACCATTTATACTATATTCTATATTTGTTTTAATTTCATCTATAGAATTATATAATTAAAAATATTGTTTAATACGCAAAAGTTGCAACTTCTATTTTCAAAAATGTAGAAATTACGTGTTAGAGGTGTGAGACAAAACCTTTGAAAAACACTCCCAACTTTTCCATAGGATCAAAATAGTGTCACTTGAATGCTAAAATATATAGTTTTATTTTTTGGGGCTAATTAGACTTCAACTAGAATTTGAACTCAGATTTTTCTAGAGTATTCTAATATTACTTAACCAAAGCTCATTAATTATATATATACTTTTATATTTGCAGAAAGAATATTTGTGCTAATTTTTTTTTAAAAAAACTACTTAAACTTTAATTGAACTTCTATTAAATTCATCTTAGAGGTCATAAAGTGCAGCAAGCAATAATGATCCTTCACAGTAATTATATACTGTATAATTATTGAAAGAAAGAGATAGAGTTGACCCCATAGAAGTGGGGTTCACAGTCCAATTTTTTTAACTCTCCTACTGCGTAACATTATACAGAATAAAAAAAAAGAAAATTCTGCGGCAACGAATGAATAGTCAACACTCCATGGGTAATAGGTCTCCCATGCCACAATAAAAGCTAAAAGGCAATCTGAGTTAGAGAACCTATAGCTACAGCCTACAGATATAAAAGATCTTAATAGGACTAAAGGCTTTAAAAGTAGAGAATTGACCGGTGGGAGCAGAAAGTTAGTTTGAAGAATTAAAGCCATAAAATGGGAAAATGCCATTGCCGAGGGCAGATTTCTGAATTGAATGCGAAAAGGTGACAGCTATCCGCATGAGAACATTCAATGTTGAACATTCAATGTTTTCTTGTGGACCCTCTAAATATCTTCAACTTTCTTCGTTTCATTAATAGGGCGGTTCCTAATTTTGTTAATTCAGATAGGATTCACCAATGTGTTTTTAATACAACCATCCAGTCTGATATATGTTACGTGTTTATTTGTCTTACAAATTCTCTCGTTAAATTAATTATAAACAGATGTATAAATATATTGAATTTATTTTTCAGTTAAAACTTACTTTCAATATGTTTAGATATATTTTAATATTTGGTTTCATTTAACTATTTTTCGTAGACTGAACTTATCTAACAGTTACTTTCTTTGACCGAACTTGCCAGACAGTTAATGTCTGAAAGCTGTGATGAACCAGGTATGTTCAGAGTGCTTCGGTGATGCACTATGGCTGTAATTGCTTTGCATACCAATGACAGTTGCATATCACACTATCCACTTCACACTCATGTAACGCGACACAGTACCCAATACCCACGTCTAACTACCATCATTTCAAATGCAAATAAGCTGGATATGTGATGAAAGTTAATTTTTTTTAATAAGACTAATGATGCAATATCGAGTTGTAAAATATCTCTATATGTTATATTTTTATTGAAAAATTTAATATAAATACTTAACAAATTTTTACGTTTGAATTTGTATTTGATTCTTTCTGCAACAAATAAATACCTCTGTCAATGGCATCTGTTTGTAAAGTGTGTTTACACCCATTGTGAATTTGTGATGATGTGAGAATACAAAAATGAAGGGGCAGCACTATTTTTCTGTTATCTTTCTTTCCTTTCAAGTTCTCCTTTGAGTTAGGTGGGTCAATAACACCTCATGCATCGGTCACAATCAGCCATAAAAGTTAAACTGTCGAAAAGCATGTACCCAGAAACAAATTTCAACAGTTGTGGGCATGTAATCATTATATGAACACTACGATAACTTTCAAGTTTTAATCCAAACATGATGGTTTTCTTCTTTTCCTGCCCGTCTTCATCATCCAGTTAATTTTCCTTGGCAAGCAAAACTGGAAAAAGAGAACAACATACTAATTCCCGGTTTTTGTGAGTTTTATATATTTAATAGGGGAATTCTGCGTTATCATGAGTGCACCACAGTAGGTCAAGTGTGATCTAGTGACGAGAGATTTGGCCTATTAAGACTTTGGAATCCACTATTGTTGTATTTTGGCGTTGTCACGTGTGTAGGTACACTTTATAAAATGATACTGCATAAGTTAACAGGAACTATTTGACTCATCCAAGCATGATAAGGGTGATGCATATCTTTTTTACTGATAGAATTGGTATACAAAGATTGACAGTAGAGAAGTAAACGCTCACTCAAAGAAACAAAAGAAAGTAAAGCAAAAGTTTACAGTATACTCTATCAAACTCATCTCTACTAATTTCTATATGAGAAATCTACAAATTGAAGGAGAATATGTAAGCCCTTTTGTAACTATACATATCATTCATGCTTGTGCAGTTAGCTGATGAAGAGTGTCATAAGGAGCAATCTGAATTGTATGGTAGATTCAAATGATAACTACGGATCACAATTCTTTAACATTCGACAAATTGAATGCAAGAATATTAAATGAGTGAACTGACCCAGTATGTATCGATTTATTCTTTCTCCGGACGCCTTAGTCAAATAAGTCCATTAAATTAGTTGCTTGCGTAAAGCAAAGTGCTCAAGTCATAAAGCAACAAGCTTGTAAAGATTGCATCCTTTAAGCTTAAGGCATGTTTGGATTGAAGGAGAACTGAGGGGAAGGCAAGGGAAGCGAAAGTTTAATTTTTGGCATGTTCTTTGATATTGAATTTAAATTTAGCATTTTCCCCCCTTATTATATGTTTGGATTACGAAGAATGGATGAGAAGGGAAGAAAAAAATGTTTATTTGAATCTAATAATCAAAGAAAATATCAACATTAAAATTTCTCTCTTTTTTTTTCCCTTTTCATTCTTTTCAATCTAAACATACATTAAAAATACAGTGAGAAAGATATTTGCATCTAGTTCAACTGTAAATACTGTATGTCAAAAGGTACAAGTTACAAATAGTGAATCTGATCGATACCACCATTTTTGGTTGATAGCATCCAATGCTAATGACTGAGACAAGAACTAAAAGCTTCAAAATTCTCAAACCTATCAGCAAAATATTGTCATAGTTGCCTAATGTGATGTTTGCCATTAATTAGCAATGGGAAAGTTGTTAGGTTTTATTGGCTAAAATTCCCACTTAAAGTCCCTGTCAAAACCTCTAGCTAAGAATTATTGAAATGTTGATAATCTATGACTTTGCGTTTGGAAAATATTACATCCCACTTGCCATATGATGTCACCTGACTAAATCCATCAGGCCAAGTTCTTGAAGCACATAGTTTCCTCTAGGCTGATATTTCTTCAGGTTCAATGTCTTCTGGAACATCAGCATTATGCATACAAGAATGAAGTTTAACCAAACATGGATGACCAGTCAAGGAGCAAATTTTTCTTTTCATAAAGTAGCATTGTGTTTTATAGCATAGCTATAGGCATTCAAAGTGTTTGGTATGGACTTTCTGTCACAACTATCCAATCCCAGAAATTAGTCTCTTTTATCTTTTCAACATCCATCCCCAAAGTTCTCCATGATCTTTCAAAAGAGAAAAAGACTTGATTGACAAAAGCACAACAATGAAAAGTCAAAATGATATATGAATGTGCAACAATTTTCTAGTATCACTAGTCTTGTAAATAGTATGAACATTGGACTGTTTGCCTTTAATATCTTAACTCCTTGTGATCTTTCAAAAGAGAAAGAGACTTGATTGAGATTTTAGTTGTCTTTATTCAATGAAGAGACTTTTGTAGTTAAAGATTTTTCTTGACAAAAGCACAACAATGAAGAGTTAAAATGATATATGAAGTTGCACTAGTTTCACCAGTTTTGTGAATAGTAGAACATTTGATAGTTCACCTTTAATATCTTAACTAGGAAGTTGCCCATGATCTTTTAGAAAAGAAAAAGACTTAATTGAGATTCTACTTCTTTCTATGCAAGGAAGAGACTTCTGTAGCTAAAGATTTTCCTCAACAAAAGCATAATAATGAAGAGTCAAAATGATATATAAATGTGCAACAATTTTCTAGTCTCACCAATCTTGTGAATAATATGGACATTAGACTGTTCAACTTTAATATCATAACTAGAAAGTTGCCCATGCATCATAGGTAGCTAAAAAAGTTGGTGGGTTCCACAAAAATTTTTGTGAGTCCCACTAATAGAAAGAAGAAAAAAGAAAAAAAAAAGAAAAAGAAAAAAGAAGACATTATAATAATGAATAGTAAAAAACAATGACCCACCTACAACTTTTATATATATATAAGATTAAATTAGATTAAATTGGTAATTTTCCATGTAAGAACCTTCAAATATATCCTTTTATTTTTATCTTCATATTTTCTTTTCAACAAAATCTTGTCAGTCACATTCAACAAATTTTCTAATATAGGAAGAGGCATAGAAATTTGGGAAGCAATTTATAATTTTTAAAATATCACAAAATATTCTAACTTGTCAATATTGACATGTATTGGATTTTGAACTTCCCATGATGGATTAACCTAATCTATTAATTAAAAGGCCCCAGAGGTGAAAATTAATTTAATTAATTAACTATTATTTAAAGTAATTAATTCGTTATTTTTTATTACTTTTTATTTTTAATTTTTTCTAATTACTTGATAAGTGGGGATCAATTAACCTAATCGTGCGTTAGTATGTGCAACCTATTTACTCCTTTTTAAAAAAATAAAATAAACTAACACAAAAGCTAGGAATTTTCTCTTAAAAAATACAAAGACGACAACTCAATCAAAATTGGTGAATTTGCTTTAACTTCTTGATTAGAATCCAAATTTGTAACCAAATCAACCATGTGGAGTAATCAATCAATAGAATTTTTTCCTGCAAGTAACATCCCTTACTTAACAACCTTTCTTTCTTACTAAGCGGTGCTTTCTTACCAAGGTTGCTACCGGCTACCACCTCACCACCCCTTTCTTTCTAACCTAAACTTCTTTAAACTCTATTATTGGTATCAAAGCCAAGTTAGAAACTTGACTAATTACTTTTCCACTGTCTAAATATATCATATGATCTATTTGTGAAGTATTTGGTGTTTTATTTACATGAAATATTGTGTTTTTATTTTTGAACTCAATAAAAAAAATATTAACAGGAGATCTATTTTGAGACACTTTTAGGGTGGCAATTTTAGACTTAATATAGGTCATATATAGGTAAACTTATGGCATACATATGGCAAGAAACCATGACTCAAATAGAGATAAATTTGAACTTGAAGTTGACTATTAAACATGGTCAAACAGCAAGTTTTTGAGACTTGTCATTCTTTACACACTACACATCAGGTTGCAAACCTTACACAATAAGAAAGGTTGTTCAAAGAGCTTTCCAACAACACCACGAACACCTAAATCACACTTAAGATGAGTAAGATATGAGCATTCAAAATTGGAGGTTCAAATATTTTTTTTTTCAAAAAATATGACCAAATAGTCAACTTTCAAGGTTTTTTTCTCACTTCACACTAAATGATAGGATGTAAAATTGGTATGTTTAGAAAGCCTACAAAACAAACTTTCCAATAAGGTATGATATGCTTTAATCAGAATTAAAATGAATAAGATATGAATGATCAAAGTAAGCATAATGAAAAGCAAATTCTAAAAAATAATTGCAAAAAAAATAGATGAGAGGTTGAACATCTTCAACCACTATTGGAGGTGGTGCATAAAGGCCACCCCCACCTACAACTAGCTTAAACTTTATACCAATAGAAAGAGAAAAGAGAGAGGAAGCCAATTGTGTGATTGTCCTTGTTGGAAGAGACATGTGTCACCTTAGGGGTATGAATAACCTCTTTTTTTCTTTCTTTTTTTGAATTTTTTTAACAAAGGGAGAAATTGGGGGGCATGAGGGCTCATGCAAGGTCATATGAAGCTGATTTTTTGCTTTAAAATATTTCTTATTTCAAGAGCTTCATTTTGACATAAAATTTGCATATGTTTGAAATATGATTAGGCATTTTTCTATAATTTTTTTCTTTAATTGTCAATTTCATGCCTTTTGAAATCCATAAAAATTTCTATTATTAATTAATAATTTTTTTCTTATTTTACTAGGTCAAAGTGAACCAAGAAACTTACATGAACTACAAATTAAATCTAGAAACCTTCATGAATTGTAAAATTGATCATAACAATAGTATCTAATGTTATTCATATGTAATGAGAGGTCATTGGTTTGATGCAAAAGGGCATTTCATCTTAAATTATAAGAGAATTTCCTACTCCAAATTAGTTTTAGAATTTATTAACTCACTTATAAATGACAATTTTTAGACTCTTGTGAAAGCAAACTTAAGAGGAAAGTGTAAGCCTAATAATAAAACATGTTGAAAAGATTTAAATTTTTATTAATGTGCTATTGAGATAGAACTCGCAAAATAATGCTGCCCTATTGTAAATGTTAGGCTATCAATTTTGCTCATACAATTCCCAAATGTGAGAAGTGCAAAAAAATTTGAGTACATTGCATATGAGAATGGAATTCATTTACAGGGAGTGATTAAACATATTAAATCAAAATTTGAATTACCAAATAATCTCATCAACAATTATAAGGACTATATCAACTACAAAAAGGTTGAGATACCCTCCAATAAGATAAAACATCTTTAAAACCTTCTTTTATATTTAAATTATTGTTAGTAAAAACAATTTATATTGATGTATCAAAGATTGTGTGTTTCTTAATAAATTAAACACAATTCATATTTTTTATATTTATTGCATATTTTTATCATAAATGATGTATATGAAAAATGCCTGTTTGAGTGGGAGTTCTTAGATTAGTTGGCTTAGGATCATCTAAAAACTATAATTAGAAAAGATTTGCAAATAAATTCAATGTAGGAAAAATGATGATACTTTCTTAAGTACATGATATGAAAATAAGATAAATGCTAACTTTCAATCATGAACTTAAAAATGTCATTATTAGTCTAATCGAAGTTTATTGCAAATAATAATATTATGTATATGCTTATAATTTTGTGCTATGTCTATATAGATCTCCAAATTAGTAAATATGGCCACTAAAAATATAATAGTTGAGCTTAACAAGGATAAAAAACTAAATGGTGATAATTGGAAAATTTGGCATCGTAAAGTTTTCTACATCTTTAAAAGTTAAGATGATAAGGAGCCAATAAATAATGTCATGCTAAAGCCTAAACATGGAAACCTAGCTTAATAAAGAAGGGATCTTGATATTTTTCAAGCCTGGAAAAGGAAAGATAGCACAACTCACATCACGATGCTAAGCTATATGGCTGACGACTTAATGTGCGAATTTGAATCGTATTCAACCACACAAGCTATGTGGATAGTTTTGAAAGACAAGTCTAGTAGTACTTCTACCACAAAGTTGATGCTAACTATCATGCTTAACACTTATAAGTTGTGCCCTAATAACTCCATGAAGTAGCATCTGAGAGAAATGTTAAACACGATATAAAAGTTGAAGTTGGCTAGTCATATCCTTTCAGATGAACAGTAAGTTCAAGTTATTATAAGGTTTCTCTTTGCTATTTAAGAGCATGTGAAGATGAATTTGACCTATATCGAGAACATTATTACTTTTAATGATGTTGCTCACTAATTAGAGTTTGAAGAAAAGTGTAACATCTGGTCCCTTCGTAAACGTGAGAAACGCAATGTTTGGTTTCTCTATAAACGTCAGAAATGGGCCAAATATAAAAAGAAGTCTTAGAAATAGAAGGAATTGGGGTCAAATAAAATTATGATAAAATTTTAAATATTAGAAAATGAGGATTTGAGGTTTGAGATGCTCAAAAACTAGAGCCAGAAGAGTTCAGAAAATTTGCCGAAGAAAGTAGAGGTATTTTTGTAATTTTTGAAAAATTTTAAAAACTCACAGGAGAGCTTTTTAAATGGAAAATTTGAGCTTTCTGGGGTTCTCAAAGGCTCTGAAAACCATGGGAACCCCTAGAACAGTTGAAACCCCTTCGGTGAGCGATTTCGGCAAAGGTTGACCAAAACTTTGACCGAATGATTCGGAATGGTTTCAGATCCTTTTTGAGTGATTCCAAAAGCAATTCTTATAATTAAGAGCCTAAGGAATATGATGGAAAAGACAGATTTTAAAAAGGAGTTGATATGAGCCTAAAATGAAAAAGCCAAGAAAAAGGACTAAAATGTAAAAGTAAAAAGTTACATAAAGTGACTTTTGGCTTCTTCTTATCCACGTTCCAGCAGCTCCTTTGAGTAAAATGCTCTATTTCTGCCTAGAAAATAGAGAGAGAGAGAGAGTGGTGCACAAGAGCAAGCTCAAGGGAAGAAGAAAAGCCAAGAGAAAGGTATGAATTCATGGAAACTTTTGCTCTTCCCTTTAGAAAACTTCTTCCCCTCCGTTCCTCCTCTCTTTCTATGGATTTAGTGAGGTGTTTGGTTCTGTTTTGAGCCCAAAATAGAAGGGTAAATTTTGAAATTTAAGGAGAGAGTTGAAGCAAGGAAGAGAGCTCTTGAGAAAAGCTAAGAAATCAAGGTAACTTGTTATCTTTCATGCTTCTTCTTCCCTTCTCCTCCTTGTGATAATTTCGTCCCATATAGAGCCCAATCAAAGGGAGATGAATTCTGGTCCTAGCAAGGGAGATTAATGGATTTTAGAGTGTGAGAAGCAAGTAGGTGCAAAGAAATCAAAGAAAGAAGCATGAAAACACAAGATAGAAAAATGAGGGATTCATGGAGACATTGTGAAATCTGTTTTGATCCATGAATTCTCTAGCTTAGATTAGTGTTTGCTTGAGTTCCTAAGATCCCTAAGAGATCCCCCATATGCCTCTTCCTCCATGAAAATGAACAAAACCCCATGGAAAGTTATGAACTTAAAAGTTAGAAAAGTGTAGAGCATTTAAGGGGATTGTAAAAATTGATTTAATCTATGAGTTCTCTTGGCTATTTAAGTGTTTCCTTGACCTCCTACAACTCTTAACAACCTCTGTAAATGGTTCTCCCATTAAGGAAAAATCAAGAAGCTATGAAATCCCATTTATGCTCTAAGTTTCGGCCAAGTAGGGATGGCATAGTTAGGGAGAGTTTTAAATTGTTTCAAACCCATTTTTGAGTCATATATGATGAATGAATGTGAGGGGAAACCTTGGGAAAAATTTAGGAAGTTTAGAGAATGAGTTGGTGCTTTAGGTTTCATATTGTGACCTAAGGAAGTAACATGATGTTAGGCCCTTTGTTTTAATGATATGATGACTCCAAGAGGTTTAAAAGGAGTCAAGAATCATATTTGAGAATAAAGAATGAGGCCTAGAAATTATTTGAGGGGTGTTGCTTTATTAGGTGCCAATATGGACCATAATGGAGGTTATAGAGTAATCTAAGGTTTAAGCAAGTTGCATGGCCCTAGACATTGTTTCATGAATTTAATTGGCTCCCATAATTGTGTCTAGGCCAAGAGACACTATTTCCACCAACTTGTGGGTGTGTGGCTAAAAAAGGAGACTTGAAAGCTAAGGAAAAGGTATGTGAAATTATGCAAGGTAGCTCTCTCCACCTTCTCTCATACATAGATGTGTGTTTAGCTTGTTTTAGAATGTGTGTACGTATATTTTCAAGCTAAAAAGTATGCTAGCATGCCTTTATATGCCATGATGCTTGATGCTATGTTATGTTTTCAAATGATTACATGATGTTTGTGTGAGTTTGCTTAAGTGTGGAAAGGCTAAGAACTCTTCCCTTTGGTGAGGATGAGCCAAGAACCCTTAAGCTTGGTTGAGACAAAGTAAAGAGTCTCTCAAAAGCAAAGTGGGCTCCTAAGAGTATGGTTGAGTCCAAAGTGCTTAAAGAATGTGTGAAGCAAGTCCAAAATCCATGAGGAGAAGTGTGAGGCCAATCCAAACACTTAGTGAGCTCTTGAATGTCTTGCATGATTGATTCACATGCCAAAGTTGTTTTAAAATGCCTATAATTTCTACTTTCTCCATACATGCATATATGAAACTTGCTTGCACATATTATGTGTGATGGAATGGGAGATGAGCTATTGGGATTCTTTGAATTTCATTCCCTCCTCTCCAATGATCTAACATGCTAGGTGAACCAAGTGGATATGCTAATGGGAGCCAACAACATTGAAGAAGAGAGATTGACATTCATATGTCTAGCTTTTACCCTTTTTGACCCATAATGATGTATATGATTATTGTAAATGGCACATGACCCTTGAGACACATATAAATATGATATTATGTGATGTATACATGTATGGATATGATGTATGAACTTTAGAAATGAATTTGGGTATGTAATGCCAAGTTATGCAAATTGGAAGTTTGATGCAAATGTGTATAAATGTGGGTTGAATGGCCAAAATGAGATGCATGAGGTCTGGGACCATTTGGGCAGCTCACACAAGTCTAAAATATGTTTTTAAACTTGCCCAAAAGGTACCAAGACCAAGGGGAATCCATTTGGCAATTTTGGTACCCAATATGAAGCCAAAATTGACCATAATGGAACTCTATGCCATTTTTTGGCCAAATGAGTTAGTCTTGCCCTGAAACTTGGCATGCAATTAGGTCTCATTAAGAGTTTTTTGGGAAGCTAAAGATCATAATTTTTGGAGACCTATAAAATATTTGATGAATTTTTAAAATTGGGATTTTTCATGGATTCTGGTATGGTACTGTACATACTGGCAGTTTTGAATTCTGTGTCACCCGATATCCAAATGGTATCCAATGCTTATGAAATTTTACACGCATAAACTATAGGTCATAAGATTTCTTTAGCCACTGAGATCACCTCATTTGGAGGTCTGAGCAGTGAGTTATGCATGTTTGAAATTAACTGTCAGCATCAGTAGCGTCCCATGAGTCCGGTTACTGTTCCATAAGGTCCAGCTGACTAAACATATTTTTTTCATTCTGGAATTATTTTTAGAATAAATTTAAGATTTTTATCTTTCCAGAATGACCAAATTTGTGTGATTTCTATTTTTATATAATTAGTTATGAATTTTAGAAGTTTGTATCAATAATCTGAAACAGCAGCCCAGACAGCAGCGACCTCTAGACCTTTTTGGATGTCAAACGTCCTCTGTGATAAATTTTATGCTCTAGACGTATTTTTAGTGTAAATTAGACATCCATAGCTTCCCAAAATGACCAAGATTGCATGATTTCAAATTTTTTAGATTTATTTATGATTTTCCGAAGCTTGCCTAGAATTGAGGCCAGTGCTGTCCGAGAATGAATACCTATTTCCCATAGCTCCTTTCGATTTCCAAGAGTTGTAGGTGGGTTTTTGTGATACAAATGAGTTGTAATAATGAAATTAAATATGATGGGGCATAGTATGAGTTTACCCGATCCACGTGACACCGAATGAGTTTTTGGATATGATGACTTGCAAATAAAAATCTAAATTTTCATGCTTCCTCTATTAGAATTATGTGTATGTTTCATGATAATTATACTATTCAGAGGCATGAGATGAGCTAGACTTATGGTGTTACAAAAAGCACCTAGAGGCTACTAGATCCACTAATCATGCTTACATGACTGAGATTGCTGGAAGATGAAACATTTTACTCATAATTGCATTAAGCAAAATAAGGTAACACTGTGCAATAATTTTTAACATTTTATTAATGTTTCAAGTATTGTTTTAATGGTTAAGTTCCATCCTTTATGGATTGTAGACTTACGAGACACAAACTATGTAGCCAAGGGTCAAGGAATCTTTGTAAAAAAAATCAGCTACAATTTGGAAGTAGATGACTTTGTGTAAAAAATAACGCAAAAGTGGAACTAAAGGGAATTGGAACATACAAATTGTTTTTTACATGGTGGAAGAACTATGATCCTACACGATGTCTTATTGTATTAGAAATATGGCAGAGTTTGGTTTTTATTGTTTCTTTTTTAAAGTTTGATTTTACTATTAATTTTCATGATGGCCTAGTATACATTTTTTAAAGGACAATATTTTATGGCTCTGGTTTTTTATTTAGTGGTTTTATTGTATTAGATACAATTTATAATAATATTTGCAATTTGAATAAACATGATTGTTTTACCACCTTTTCTGCTTCCAATTCAAATTTAGATATAAATGTTTGGCATGCTAGGCTAGGCCATATAGGCTAGAAATGTATAAGTAAACTAGCAAAAGAAGGAATGCTAGGAACAATCTTTAATTTAAAGATACCTTTATGTAAGCATTGTCTAATAGGTAAAACAACCAAAAAAAATCATTTGATAAAGAAACTAGAGCTAAATTTGTATTATAGTTAATTCATTCAGATATATGTGGTTCAATGGGTGTAAGGGCAAGACACAAAGCATGGTATTTTATTATGTCCATTGACAACTATTTACAATATGGTCATGTTTATTTGATTTCCTATAAGTCAGAAGCACTAAAATGCTTTAAATGTTACATGAGTATTAATTAGACAAGAAAATTAAAACTCTAAGAGATAACTAAGGACATGAATATCTATCTAAACAATTTAAAAAACTCTATGAAGAAAAAAGTATAATAAGATAGTTAATAATTCATAGCACTCCTTAACAAAACGAAGTTGTTGAATGAAGAAATAAGACGTTATTTAAAATGATTAGATTAATGATGGTGCAAGCAAATCTACCCATTTCGTACTAGGGTGATGCATTGATAATTACTACCTTTATACCTAACCAAATGCCTTCTAAATCAATTACTTCTACACCTAACAAATTATGAATGAATCGTAAACTGAATTTAAGCATTTTGAGATTATAAGAGTCACTACTTACATTCATGATTCTTCTTATAAGTATAGGAAATTAGGCCCGAGGGAAAAAATATATATCTTTATAAGATGCTCAGAGCAATCTAAAAAAGTATGTCTTTATTGGTGAATAAAAAGATAGGACTATAACTAAAATAAAATCTAAAAACATCATATTTACAAAAAATTGAGTTTCCTAGCAATGGTAAGGTTGATATAGGTGTGTCTTTCTACAAGACACCTAAACAAAAAAGTGAGAAACAAATGACTGTACCTCAATCTATCAATCTAAGTGAAAGTTTTATAAAACAATATAAAGAAGATTAAAGAGAAAGCGTTGCACTAGCTACCCCACTATGTAAGAGTAACTAAGAAAATGTATCTAAACGTCAATATAAGATTGAAGGAGTAGCAGTTATAGTTACGCCATAGGATGATGAAAAGCCAAACTCAATTAAGAAGCTTTGTCATGTCCTATTGAGGAAGAATGGAAAAGACCAATGGAAGAAAAAATAGATTCCATAAAGACAAATAAAGTTTGAGGCTTAATCAATTTACTATCTGGCTAAAAGGCAATTGGAGACAAATGTGTTCTTAAAATAAAAAGGAAAGTAGATGGGTCTATAGAAAGATATAAGGCTCGCCTAATAGCTAAGGGGTATACATAATAGAAAGGTATAGATTACAAAGATACATTCTCACTTGTTATGCATCTCAATTCGATTAGATTAATTTTAGACATGGTTGCAAGTTTAAACTTAGAATTAGATCAAATAGATGTTGAAACTGCATTCTTAAATAGTGAACTAGATGAAAAAATTTATATGGAACAACCTTTATATTTAATTTAAAAAGGAATGAAACACAAGATTTGTAGACTCCAAAGGTCCATCTATGGACTAAAACAGTAATCTAAACAACGATACTTAAAATTTCATCGAGTGGTAATTTTTTATGAATTTCAAATGATTGATGAAGATTACTGTATTTATCTTAAAAGATTTAATGGAAATGTAGTAATATTATCTCTTTACTTAAATGATATATTATTGGTAGGAGATAATTTAAATTCAATTTTAGCTATTAAAAAATGACTATTCTTAAATTTTGAGATAAAAGATATGGGTGAAGTATAATATATTCTTGGGGTTAAAATTCAAAAAAATCATTCAAAAAAATTACTTTCTCTTTTTCAAGAGAATTATATCAAGAAATTTTTTGAATAATTTAATATGAAATACTGTAAACCCATAGACACTCTTGTCGAAAGAGGTGAAAGTCTAAGTCATAAGAAATGTCCTTAAACTAAATTTGAAAAGAAAGTTATAGAAATAACCCTTTACTCTAATGTTATTAGCAACTTAATATATGCAATGATGTGTATAAGACCAGATACATATACACTTTTGTAGTAAGAGGCGAGAGTCTAAGTCGTAAGATGTATCTTCAAACTAAATTTGAAAAGAGAGATATGGAAGGAGTCTTTTACTCTAATGCTATTAGTAGCTTAATATATGCAATAATGTATACAATATTGGATATTTATTATACGGTTGGCCTTGTAAGTTAGTACCAGTCAAATCTAGGCCAAAAGCATTGAAAAGCTATTAAGAGGATTCTGAGATACTTAAAGATTATTACTAATTTTGCATTATGTTATCAAGGAAATAATTTGCACTTAGTAGGATCTCCGATGCTGATTTGGGTGAAGATCTAGATAAGCGAAAGTCAACTTCTGGATACATGTTCTTGCTGAATAATGGAACTATATCATGGAGCAACAAGAAGCAAACATGTATCACATTATCAACAATAAAAGTAAAGTTTATAACATGTTTTGCAGCAGTACAAGAGGCTATATGGCTAAGGAGATTCATAGAGCATTTAGGGATTATTGGTGGGACAATGAGCCTAATATTAGTCAATTGTTATAGTGAAGCAACCATAACGTATACGAAAAATCTCAAGTATCACAATAAAACAAAACACATAGTCTCAGAGTACAACTTTGTTAGGGAAGTTATAGCACAGAAAATTGTTACTATATGATATATTTCTATACGTAAAATGTTGGTAGATCCCTTAATAAAGCCAATACCTAAAGATGTATATGTAAGGCATGTGAAATCTCTTAGTATACATAAGATATAAAGTAACACAAAATAATGTAAGACTTGTTTATTGAATGAATATAATGGGCTTATTTCATTCTTAAATATAATGTGATATCTATAAATAATGTATACAAAAATGCAATAATATGTCCTATAGGTTGATAAGGTTGACTCCCTCATACAAAAAATTGCTTTTGGCACTCTTAAAAAGTGAACAAAGATGAGACATTTATGTTCCCATTGTGAGGCAATGGAAGTGCTAAAATGGCAAGAGGGAGGAATATAAAGTATAAATATGTCATCTTGACAAAAGAGAAAAAGAAGGTCAAGATGAGATTTAAATACATGTATATGTGGATTAAAATTATGAATTCCCATAATCAATAATACCTATAACCATATATGAATTCTTTTCAAAAATGCCTTGAAAAGCTAAAAAGAAATGGTAAAATTCAAGTTAGATACTATGTATGTCTAGACTAATATCTGTATGGTGTTAATAAATAAAGCAAACTAACATACACTCTTAAAAGGTAAGAGAAATACTATAACATACAATTCATATTATGTATGCTTAAAAATTACAATTAGAAACTAAGTAAATAGATCCCTGCTTCCTGCTTCATTATTGTCCAAGTCCTAGAAAGGAATAAATCCTTTTATAAATGCCCTTATAATTTTGACAATATTATAAGGAGATGAGTTAGTGCTTGCTATTTTAGTATACATCTTATGATCATGATAGATTTGATCTAAAAGGTAAATGCTAAAAAAGCAACTAATTCAAATCTAAGTGATATGTGGATAAAAGCAAAATCACTTGAAATATACATGTCAATATTAGTGTCTAAGACATGTCTAATATGAAGTTAATTTGATAATTTCATAAGCATAGGTACCATGTATGTAAGAAAAAAGGAAATTTGAGTAATGCTAAAACTTAGAAGAGATTAGATTTGTTATTAGTGAAATGTATATAGGTAAATTTAGGACATTCAAGGCATAAAGTGCATGATATATATCCAAGAGTTATAGTTTCTTATGCCAGTGTAGGAGCTCTCGAATACTGTGCCTATACAATCACAGTAGAGCACCTAGTATAAAATATCAAGAGGAGTAGAAAAATTTATTTTTCATCTTATCATATGCAAGTGGGAGATATTAGATTTTAGGTTGCTCATAATATATTAACTTGATCCATTAATTAAAACACTTAAAGAAAAAATTAATTCAATTAATTAATTATTTAAACTATTAATTATTTTTTATTGCTTTTTATTTTTGAATTTTGATTTTTGAAAATCAAAATTCAAATCACCTAATAAGTGGAGATCAGTTAAACTGATTGTGTGTTGGTGTGTGCAACACACTTACTCCCTCTCATAAAAAGAAAAGGAAAAAAGAAACTAACATAGAAGCTAAAAATTCTCTCTAAAAAAGAGAAGAACATAGCCTATTCCTCAATCAAAATTGGTGAATCTACTCTAACTTCTTAATTAAAGTGCAAATGTGGGGTAATCAATTAATAGAATTTTCCACTACAAGTAGATTTTCTAATCTAAGTTTCTTTAAATTTTGTTAATATGGTTTGGCAAAATTTGTCTAACAATTATAATAGGGAACGATAAAATGAGATCACTTCAAGTTCCAAAGATTAGGTGACAATTTTTGCATTTTTCCTTTATTAAATATATTTGATTTAGAAGAACCCTAGTCTTATTACTTGGAATTTTATCCTGAAGAGTTAGTCTTCTATAAGATTACACCTATGGCTAAAATGAGGAAGATAGAAATTTATAATTTTTAGCATTCCATTTCTTAACAAATTTTTACAGTCTCTATTAACACAAGTAAGCATGGATGCTAAACATCCTCTTGTAATACTTTAATTTTATTAAATTCATTATTCTAGCTAATATTGTTAATTTTGTCCAGCTACTAATTTTTCTTAAGAATGAGAAAAAATATATAACCTCATGATTCATACTATATTAGCAAATGTCAACCTCTACTCATCTTAGTTCTGATCATTTATCTAGCCCTCTAAGATTTACTAGTAGTTATAAGAACTCTTTACTTTTGGGAGTATGTTTCAGTGAAAATAATAGAAGAGAAATAAAGAATTCAACCTTGTTTGAGAGTCTATAATAAGGATGGAAAGTTAATGAAGGATTTTTAATTGAGCTTTTAAAATATACCTTAGTTATATTTTTAAATTCTTTTAATTTAGAAAGTTTTGAAGCAAAAGTTTGTAAAACAAAAGCGTGGAAAATTATCAGTTAATCATACATTTTTCTTTCTATTCTCCGTTTTGTTTTCTTTAAATTTCTCTTCTTTCCCTACATTATCTTTTATCCAAACATTTTCTTAGGGCATCTTTAGTAGGGAGATTCTTCTAGGTTTCTCAAGAAATTATAGTTGCAAAATTTATGTTTGGTATAATTAAACTTTTTAATTAAGTTTTTAGGAATATTAATTTTCTTAGTAAATTAATCGCCCATATAAGTTGGGTAATCTAGTTCTAGATATTATATTGTATTTTATTTCTCACTTTATTTTCTTGATACTTAATTCTTTTTATAAGCCAAAATACCCTTATCACTTTTAACTTCATTTTAGTATTTTAGGCACACTTTTAACATGTCAAACTTCAATAAGTATAAAATACACACGTGATATGATATTGAATACACACATTTACAAACACACATCAAACAACACAATGCACAAGTAAACAAATACATGAAACACAACATTGCATATGCCTACACACACATGACTTTGTACATGTACATATGTGTGCAAATACATACAATATGTGACACCAAACACATGTGACATGATATTAAATACGTGTGTTATACACCCATAAATACAATATAACATTTCACATATGCATTCTGTTATGCACAAGTACACACATATACATACAATATATATAGCATCTCTTCTTCTCTCATATATGCACACACATGCACATACACACACATATTCACACATGACAACACACCATAAATATGTGCACACATATACACATAATACAACAACACACATATACGTGTTCGCATACACATACACATACATGTGTGTAATGAGTGTCATTTCCTTGTTATCACACAATTTCATAATGTCAACAACCAAAAATTATAACAATTTAAAATAAAAAAGGTAAAGATATTTTGGACAATACACATAATTGTTAATTACATTTTCTTACCTACCAAACATCTTTTTCATTAATTATGTGAGTAATTAATATCTAGATTTTAGTTGCATTGGTATTTAATTCTATGAAGTACAAATTCAAGATTTTCATACCAAAAACACCTTTTAAAGTTGATCAAGCATTGGATACACATAAAAGCAAAATATGATCATCTTCCATAATTGAAAGAATCTTGTAAGAGAAAAGAAGGAAGAGAATATATGAACTTACTTAGGTGAGTTCCACTCCTCTCTCTTAATTATTTCATTTCTTTCTCCTAAATTGACTTTTCCAATTTACTAACTAAATTGAGAGAAGCCACAAACACAAAACTAAGAAACATAGGTGCTGTTGCGAAGGGGAAACAAAATTGCAATCAAAGTTAGTACAAATTGAAACCATACTTTAATAATAATGCCAATAACACGCTTCACTACCTATCAACATATGATTTTAGAATATTAATGAATTCGTTCGTTTTTTAACCGCCATGGTTAGTTTTAATTTACACCAAACACAATATGAATAAAGGATTTGCATCAAAATAACAAGCTAATCAAAATAGCATGCTAATTGCTAATTATGTAACTTTCCTCATACTCGTACCCCAAAAATCCTTCATTTATGTTTGGAACGACTTGTAGTTTTCTCTGATCTCAGTTCTCTTGTCAATGTCAACAATTGCCAAAGATTATCGACCTATTTGATTCTATTTTGATTTTAATATTTTTAAAACATATATTTTTTAGAACAAATTTTGAAAATCAAAAAGTTAAAAAATTTGTTTGAATCATTATTATGAAAATTATATCTAAGAACAAAAAACTTTAAAAATTCGATTGGAGAAATTGTTCTTAAAATAAGTTTTGAAAATAAAAAAAAATTGTTTGATTGACTTTTTTTATTTAACTAATATTGACATTATTTTTTTATAATTATTTAATATCATATTGTATTGATGAACTAACAAAATGATAAAATTTGAATAGAATGACCGATAAATAACATAAAAATAGTTTTTTTTACCAACAAAAATAACATAGTAAAATTTCAAAATGACAATGTTCTAAGCAAAGTTTCAACAATAACATTTATATAAGTAGCACAAGGTTAAATTTAATTAGTAGAATTGTTATAATGAAATCACATCCCAACTGCAATACGATCACGTTTTGCTACCATCCTTACTGCACTTTCATTAGATAATCTTGATTATAACTTGTACCTTCCACATTTATGTTTCCATTCAAACCTTCTACTACTGAACTTATGTTTCCAATTAAATCCTCCACTTGTTCAAGATTTATATTCTCCCATTCCATAAACAACATATCATGTTAGCTCCACTTGCGTATATAATTATGAATTGCATAACATGCCACCACTATAAGACGTTGTCTTGAAAGCTTGTATGATGGCATTAACTTTAGAAATGGAAATCAAGCCTTCAATCTCAATCGTCATTCTTAATGAAGAATCGCTAAAATTAAAAAGCTCTCTAGAACTTGTAACTTGGCAGCCTCTACCTCAGTATTCTTGTGCATGATATCTTTTCCTTTTATATGGTGGAAGAAAACCACCAGTGCATCAATATCCAGAATCCACAAGATAACATGATCCTAAGGCAATAACAAAACATTGATTTAGAAGATGACCAATGACATATAATAAACATTTTATTTAAAATTATACCTCTAGAAGGCCAAGGGAAATTTGCTTCAGGATTAGTAATTGCATATAACAAAATGTTTGCATCATGGGTACTACCTTTCCAACCTAAATACACATAAGTGAATATCATATTGAAGTTACATATACACATAACATTTTGTGTAACAATTGTTTTTTGTCCTCTACATGATGCTTGCTTTTTAGAAGGCGTCCAAGTACTTATATGTGTACCATCAATTGCACCTATGCAATTCTGCGTGAAGTATGTATATATATATAATTATGATAAAAATAATGATAACATCAATTACAAATCATTAATATCAATAATTAAGACTTACCCTGAACCAAAGAAAATACATTAGGTTATTTCTAACATGTTTAGGCAACTCTGTCATCTCTTGTTTTATGAGCTCTCTTCCCAATCAACATACTCCTCTTAACACTTCCTTAAAATAGTATGAAACAATTTAGGTAGAATGTTGAAAACAATTTGCAACTACCCTTTGTTTAACATTGTGGCCTATGATATATAAAAACATTACAACTTTCTTTTCCAACTTCAAATCTTTTGAATCTTCTAAATAATTTTTTCTCCTTAACTCATTGCATAAACTAATAAAACATGCTTTTTCCATTCGTAACAATTCATAACAAGTAGTTCTTGATCCTCTTAAGAGCTCATTAACAAATTCTCAACTTATTAGTGCAGATGTATGAACTAAAATCTTATTTAAAAACTTACTTTCATACTCACATATCATATCAATAAACATTAGTTCTTTTAAATCATTGTCTTCTTCACTTGGCCCTGATGAAGATATAGATCCCTCAACTAATGAGTTACCATCTACGTTCATTGTGCATACAAATCAGTGAGTTGTATAATAGAAAACATAGAAAAAAAATAAGAATAAAAATTGCATAACTGAGAGGTCGTGTCGAGCAACCTCTAAAATAAAACTAGGTTGAGAAAATATATAGCTAGTAGTGCAACATAGATCGTCTCCTTAGAAAATAGAATTCAATATTCTATCAAGTTTTCTAAGTATAAAAGAATCCTAAGACTAACCTAATTAAGGGGGTTTGATTTAATTGAACTAACAAAAATAAAATTGAATTAAAATGCCTAATTACTATCTAAACGTATGAATTAGTGAGTAAATGATAGATATGTGACTCGCTTTGGATTCATCCATTGGTATCCACTATCCTTATCCTAATTCAATTATAATTAATTCTAGTTTAAGAGTTCTTAATTGTGTTCATTGGTAAGAGATTTTGAATTACCACTCAAGATTAAAAAAACTAGCAATTTGATGTTAATTGAGACATTAACTTCTATTAAATTACCAATTCTTATGATTAAGATCTTTAAACACTTAGATGAGTGATTTATCAATCAATTAGCTTCTGAATTTTCGTCTTAGGATGTTTAATTAACCAATTAAACTCCAAGTAATCCTTAAATTAGATATTTAAATACTCAATCTCTCACATGCATTTCATCAAACACCTTGATTGCATACATGGATAATTGTAGGAAATTAAAAATTCAGCACTTAATTCATGCAATTAATCATTAAATACTCTTCTAATCAATGTCTAACTAGCCATCAATCATAAACTCATTAATTTCAATCAATTACATGCTTAACCAAGCAAATAAAATAACAAAAATTAATATAGAGAGAGAGAGGAAATAAAATAAAAAATTCTTAGCCAAAATCTCTTGATTATCCCATGGATTCAAGCTTCTCCAAGAGCCTTCCTCCTAGCTAGCCACAAGATGGAGAGTTAATGCTTCATGGTGGTGGAAGATTGATGGAGGGAAATGGATGAGAGGCTACGGCATGGAGGTGTTCTCTGGATGTGGAATGACGTTGTGATGGCGTGATGCTCTCTGGATGAATGAATTAATTCATTTCTAGATGATCCAACCTTCACGTGCTTCATTAGTTTGTCACGTGTTCTCCACAAATCAGCCCACAACTTCTTCTCACATGGAAACTTTCACTGGATGAATGGATGATTTATTCCCCCCTGGATGCTGCCCCCGTTTTATCACGTGTTACTCCTTTTATTATTCTTCACGTGCTTTTTCTCCACATATGCTGCTCTTCTCCAGCCCAGCTCTAATCTTTTTTTAACCATATTAAAATCACGTCATTTGCATGCTTTCCTCCTATAACCTACGTCAGCTCCTTCCTCGTGTGATTCTCTTTGTGCAGCTTCTTCCTGTAGGTTCTTCTCTTTCTTAGCTCCATGTATTTTCCACTTAATTTATTCTCTTTAATCAAATGTGTATGCTCGTGGCTTCATTCCTTTTAGTTGCTGCCTTACGTGTTGATGCATGAAATGGAAAACGTGAGAGTGAGCCTATATTGCTACGTGGAACTGAACCTGTGTGTGTAAATTGCCTGAGGTTCTTCTCTTCTCTTATTACAATGTGGCTTCATCTCAGCTTTCCACTTCAAACTTAATGAACCCGTAGCTTCTTTTCCATCGTGTTGCTTGCTTGTTTCTTCTTATCTCCATGTGGTATGTAGCTCTCAATCCAACTCCTCTTTCCCGTCTTTTTTCGCGTTAATCTCCAGCTCGCTACTCCATCTTTTCTTCACGTTTTTATTCAACCAGCTCCTCTGCCCGTAGCTTCTTCTTTTCTGCTCATTGCATCCCTTCATAATTATCTTCCATGCATTTAAGTATTGTTTAGAACCCTCCAACCCGTGACTACATGTTCCTTCTAGCCTGGTGCATGTGTTTTCCTTAAGCTCAGCTCCTTTCTCCCTTTTCTCACAAGCTTCTTTAGCTAATGGGTGTAACTTTAGAGCTGAACCTGTGGCTTCATATGTTCTGCTGCTGGTGCGTTCTTTTCTATGTGGAGCTGCTTCAATGTGTTTGTTTCATGTGTTCTCCTTCTCCACGTCAACCCATAGCTTCTCTTCTCTCCACACTCTATCCATCCGTTCATTCCACGTAGTTTTTTGTTCTATGTCACTTCCTCTATTCTTCACATGCTTATCCTACAAGTGGGTAGCTGCTAGACCATGCATGTATGTGTGAGTGTATGAAAGAAGTGGCTGGAATGTGGAATACGTAGTTGAACCTCATGCCTTGAGTGTTACGTGGAGTGTTTAAATGAATGGCTGGACAAGTGCATGGATGAATGAGAAACCACGTGAGTTTGAGCTAGAAAATGGAGAGCTCGTGGTATTGTGTGATTGATAGGCTAAACTTGTGAATGATATGTGAGTGCATTCCACGTTTGATTGGTCAAATGACATAGGACCCGTGGCTACATGCTAAATGATGATGCATGATGATGTTGGTGTGAAGGTGTGAATGAAGCAAGTGAAAGAATGTTATGGGTGAGTGAGAGGATGGAAGAGTGATTAAGTGTAAGTGTGTTCAAATGAGGGGAAGGAAGAACTTGAGTTCATGAAGGTGGATGCATGCTACATGGAGCCTTGTGAAAATGCCATGTGTGTGATTCCATGGAAACAATACATTCCTTTTCTTCATTCTTCCAACCACTTACATTTCTCCTTGAAATCAATCTCTCCATTTAAATTTCATTTGCCCATTAAAATCTGCACAGAAGAATAAAAAATATTAAATAGAAATATCCATAAAATTATTTAAAAGAATTTCATGCATTAAAACTCAATAATTTTACAAATTGATTCATAAAGTGTCTTCCCTCATTTGAGTAGACCTATGTTCTTTCTTTTGCTTTCTATTAAAGACTTCAACAATGCATTTTTCACTACGAGTCACACACCCAATTGTGTCTTGAGAAAAGTCATCATCATTATCAAGGTCTACATGAACTCCACCATTAACATATTTATTTTCAAGCTGAAACTCATCTAAAGAATTGGGTGGATCTTTGGTAGATGCATGATGAAGTACATCTATGGCAATACTTCTATTAAAAATTATTCCTAACAGTTTGTAATGTTCCAACTCATGCTTCTTGTATTGTGTAGCTTCAAGATGTGCCTACAAAAATATACACAATAAATAATCAAGATATATAGACACTATCCAAGTCAAATAAAATTAAAATGGTTACATACCACAATATAGTTCCTCTAAACCTCATCATCAGTTGTAACTGTGTTGGTTTTAGCATCCCAACCAAACTTAGTGTGTGTAGCAATTGAGAAAATTCTCTATACTTCGCCCACAACTTATTGAATTTGTTTGATTTGTTTTAAATTAAAAGAGCGCCTGCACTTAGCATTCAACTTTTCTAACAAACTTTTTCACACTTTCGGTGTAAACATACCATTGTTTATATTTCCTTTGGTAACTTTTCCAATAATGATATTAATGTAGCATTTAACAACACGTTTTGGCCAAATTGAACTTTCTAAATGTTCTATTATTCCACTAGTTGCCATCTATAATATACATAGTATATTAACAAAGAAAAAAAATCATAATAAATTCAGTTATGATAATTTAAAAGAGACTATACTTGCTCATAAAACCACTTCAGCAATCTAAATAATTTATAATCTATTAAAAACTATTATAAATGTTTCCTTCTTTATGTTTAAATAAGATTTTTAGCAAAGTTGTAGGCAAATCAAATGATATCCCATTTAATTTGAAAATGAGAAAATAATGCCAAAAAAAGAGAAAAGTTTCAAGGCTAGTCAAAGACAGGAAGTAAAGAGAGAATTTCTTGATGAAAAAGTCTACACAAAATTCATGAACATATATCAAAAATCAAATTCCCAATGTCTCATATATGACATATATAATAATATTTAAATTTATATAAGAAATCATTAATAAACTATCAACACCCCATTTAAAATATCACTTCAAACAATGAAAAGCTTTTGGCAAGAAGGTTCTTTAGCATCAAACAAAACTTCTAATACACAACTTTGAATCATTAAGAGGTTGAAGAGTAGTAGAACCATTCCCAGTGTAGGAAACGCAGGTTTCAATAAAGTATTACATAGATTTGATCCTCTCTTAAGATTAATTCCTTTAACATGCAATGTACATAATATTTTAATATACTAAAATTTGTAATTTCTAAATGAAGCGGTAACTGAGTTTTCTAAAAAGAACAACCTTTTCTAATTCTCAAACATAAAGAAAAGCCACTCAGACAAAATAGCAGTGAAGTAAATAAGATGTAGCACATCCACTAAAATAATGTCCGAGGGATATAAGAGGCAATGATGACTTAATCAAATAAATTATCATACTCAAGAAAGTATTGCTTTAAATTAATTAATTATACCAAAAAAAAGTGAAACACATAGAATTTGTCTAAATGCACCATCCCAATAACAACTTTTTTTAATTTCATATTATTTTTAATATATAGAAATATGTTTATAATTAATATAATTAGTATATTAACATAATATTATTATATTATTAAAAGCCAAAAATTGTTAAAAACTAACCTAAATGATAAAAAAAGCTTTAAATTTGCAAGTCTAGTGTCAGAGGCATATTTCATTTCTTTAAATAAGATATTAACCCCCTTATCAACCCTGCCTTAGGATTCCACACATACAGAGCAGAGAAACTCTTAGTCCTCAACAGACATGATAAATTAATAATCAAATTCGAATGTGAAAAAAAATGCAACAGATACGGTAAATGAAGGATATATATGGGGTAAAAGCAAATAAGGTAGTTAATTCTAGAATCATAATATGTATCCACAAACTAAGCATATAGGGATGAGTTGAAAGGTTTAGGATTTGTCGGCAGATACAGCCAATATTGTTGATGGAAGGAATCAAATTCATGGACAATAAGCAGAGGTTGAAAGTAACAAATGGCTACACACCCATCTAAAGAGCTCACTTGATACATGAAAAAATCATTAATACTATAAATGTTTCCTTAACAAATGGAGATATTTCACTCCAAGTTCATAAAATTTGTGGATCTGTATCCAAATCAAGCTTGACAAATTGATTTGAGAAAGAAGAAAAGAGAAGGGTTAAAACAGAGCACACTACCTTAAGGACCAACACAGCAAAACAAACGAACTAAAGACGTCAACAGAGCTGACTAGGTCACGGTAGATCACGGAGGCGTAGCAGGTTGTGGCTTGTGAGTTGCAACTGGTCTGCTGAAGGAGATGGCCGAATGAAAAAGCCAGATGGTTTGGGTTGCTTTTGGTTTGCTTTATTTACAGTATTGCCATTAATGAAGATCGTTGTTCGCCTTTTCCCTGATTCTATAGGGAAAAAATTAAGTTTTTTTTTTATTTCTCAAAACACAAATTTATTTTTATATTTTATAAAATATTTTATTAAAAACACATTATAAAAAAATTTATTTTTTTTTTAAACAAAAAACTATTTTAAAAGTAAGAAATCAAACAAGTCCATAATGTTTCTTACGTTTGTGATAAAATTTTATTTAATCTCCTAAAAAAAGTCAACTTGACTTGTCTAATTTCTTTTTGGCAACCTCACATAAATAGAAGAGGTATATACTTGGTCATGAAACTCATGATTTAAACCCTAACGTTATGCCTTCAAATTCAAAGCACATCACAGAGCCTAACTTGTGCTGTAGTTCTATGAAGTGAAGGGTTTTCTAATTGGAAGGGAGCTCCAAAAAGAGAAGTGAAAATCTGTGAGATTGCTGTTTGGCAGTTTGAGAGTATACCGATTTAAACGAAAAAAGGCCACCCAAATTTTAGATTGCAATTTCTTTTATTTTACTGGTAAAATTTACGATTGTGATCATTTTCACTTTTCAAATTATGACTGCTAATTAGAAAGTTAAACATTTTTTTATTAAAAATGATAACACAAAAGTTTGAACCTATGGGTTCGGAATAAGAGTGATTCAAATTCATCCTCAGAATGTAGTGCAGTGGGTTCAGAAACTTATCTGTAAATTCTCTCAGATGCAAGATTTCATTTAGATGATCTGTTACATTGTATGGGCCACCTGGTATGTGAGAAATCTAGTAATGTTCATGGGATATTGCGCTAATCCTGAAATGGCGCTTCAAATTGCTTATAAGGGTATGGATGATTTTGTCAAGAATATAAAGGAAGAAAAAGAGAAGATTTACCCTTCAGTCGAGGCAACTTAGAATTGTAAGTTGGTCAGTATTTAAAGCAAATATTATCCTAGATTGGAGGATTTTTAAGAGAACAAATTGCAGATGCATACAGATTGTGGCTTGCTCTATTACTGACCCGAGTTTCAGAATGAAATTTACCGAGGTAGGAAAATTCAGGAAGGATACAAAAGTATTTGATTTTATTCAGAAATTGCTGCTGACTCTTACCCAGAAAAACATTGAAGAAGTTCAACTTTTGGGGAGGCATAATTCCTTCTTGAACCAGATTCTGGATGCAAAGCATGTGTACAATCATCTCTATGCTTTTGAATTTGATATCATTATTCTGGTGAATAGGTTCAGGCTTTCTGGTTTCCAATTTTCCTCTGTTTTTCATTCCAATATCCGGGGATGGTTTTGTTTTTCTAATCCTTTCTGTACTGCTTTTTCAAATTAAAAATGTGATAAAAAATTGAAGCTAGAATCTCGCGCAAAGCTACCTAAACTCACCACTAAATCACGGTTTTAGGAAACTACTCATTCTATAAGCATCCACAAAACATGTAATATAGTATCTTTATCTAGCCAGGTAATTATTTACAATTCAGGGTGACTTAAGATCTTCAATACCTTGTGAGGGCAATCACATTAATCAGCAGAGTCAAACTGGGTTGCGTCGGCTGTAGGTTATAAACGAACAGAAAACCATAGTAGAAGCATCAGTGCTCTACTCAATGGATGAGGCAGAGCATTTTCATTTGCCTGTTCATAGCGAGTGGAGAAACAGCAATGACAAGCTATGAATAAAATCTGTCATGCCAATGAGTTTACAGCTTGCTTAATACCATTTTTCATTATTAAAATTGAGGTGAATATAATGTCAAGGGCTAGGCCACCCTTTTTCCTTTCCCTACTCCCAAAATCTTATGCTTTCTTGGTAACAAAAACTATAAAAAAAAAAAAGGACAAAAAAAAGAGTGATCATTTCAAGTTCCTTCAAATGAAACTAATAAAAAGTTTGAACATTAGAATCTTCCATGACTAAATTCATAGCTGAATATAATTGCAGTAACTTAGAAAACAGCAAAATGCCTTCTACATCCTGAAACTCCTCGTCCGGAGACCCTCCTTCCCAGTAAAAATGAGTTACTGCAATCATTGATGCAAGTCCTTTTAGCCAGACAAAATTTGTCTGCAATAAAAATGAACCATTTTCAAAGGTGATCAATAAAAAATGCCTGTACAAGGAAGGCAATAGCTATCAGACGGTGATTTGCGGCTGTAAAAAGCAAATAGCCCTCTTGTATAACAGGACTCCAAGGCCTTTATCTAATGCCACAGCTTACTACACAAGCCATTTCTAGGCCTCTTGTTGGATATAATATCAGAAAATGAGTCAACCAGTTGTCCTGCCAAACTACCTGGATCATCAAGCAGAGTTTGAATGAAGGTATTGACCACCCTGCGTTCCTGCTCTGTCGACCTCAAACTAAACCATGTTAGCAACTTCAACCGAAATTCATGTTTGATGTGACCCTCACATTCTAGCCACCGAATTACTTTCACACAGTACTCATAATTTTCATCCAGGGAGCATGTACCATCAGATATGCCTAAAGGAGAGCCATTTGCCAAAGTGCTATTGCAATCATGTGTCTCTTCATTGGTGCTAGCTACCCTTTTCCTACATGCATCTATGCGGGAGTCAACAGCTGGAACTTCTCTGGTTGGCCCATTCATCCAGGTTTGGGAGTCGCCACTACCATGAGATTTTGCTAAACCGTTTTTCTGTGCATCACGAGAAGCAGCATCATCGTCTGCCTCAACAGCCTTCTGCAAAGTGCAGCCATTATCTTCATCCCTGGAAGACTCAAAAGGGGGGACTAGTTCTTCATTTAGATCAGGAACTGAAATAACATTTAAATCAAGGCCCCGTGAAACGGCAGGCAACTGCTTTTCTGAAATTTTAGGCTTGATCATTTCAGTTTCTCTGCAGCAATTTTTTGTATCAGCACTGCAAAACCCTTCCAAGTGACCTTGTTCTTGAGCCCAAGCTAGACACACAACTTTCCCGAGGTCTCGAACCTTAAATCCTGAATCTGCCACTGTGGGATTGGGCTCTGTTTTGGAGCCAGAAGAACTGCCACCGATTTCAAGGTTCTCTTTCTTACGACTCAAATCAATTAATAAAGAGGGACCGTTTTTAACAAGATCAATACTCTTGGTGAAACACTTGGCCTCAGAATAACCCAGCTCACCCATATCTGTATAAGATATAATCCGAAAAGTATATTCTGTGCAAGGCTGGAGGTTGGATAACAGAATCCTCTTCTGATCTTTTGGAATCTCACAAACAGGATCTTTTGCGAGCAATTCCTCCCTACTCTTGTAGTACCAGAGCTTGTAGCCCTTAATGTCCTTAGAAGATGCAGTGGACACGTCAATTAAAATGATTTTGACTGAGGAAGCTGTTACCTCTTCGAAAACAAACTTGCAGGCAGCAGGAAGTGAACCCTCTGAGGTTTTTTTTTTTAAAAAAAGGTACAAAAAATATCATATACCATATAAATAAAACTTGCTCGTCAAACAAGAAGAATAAAAGAAAATAAAAAGAATTAGTTCCAACCTATGGAATCTGGATTCACACTGGCAAGCCACCCATCAGCTTTCTCAATAGCAAGAGAGCAAAGTTTCTGCACCTCACTGGCAATGGAGAGTCGGCTGACAATGCCTCGCACCATCTTAGCAGAAATCCCATTGACTGGACCAACTTCTGTTTCTAGTTTAGCCTTTGCATCTAGTACCATTTCATGCAATTCTTTAAACCTCGAAGTCCCATCCAGGAGCTTGTAGCTCAAATATAACCTATAACAGAGTACATCTACACGCCGAGCATCTTTTGCTATATTTAGCTGCTTCTTCCAACATCTGCCATTATTAAACATGAACTGCCAATGTCATCAACATAGCGCTGAAAATTTAGTTAACAACATACACTTTGCAAATGATGAAATATGTCTCAATTATCCGTTTCACTAGCAAAAACTGCAGCTGTTGCATACTTATTTAACTGCTGCAAGAACATCTAAGTTCAGTGAATGATGGAGAGAGTAAGGGCAGGAAATATGAGCAAAAAATTTCTTTTATTCTTTTATTCAATTATATATCAGAATATAGGTCAAGAAGCATTTCGTTGCTGCAACTTAAAGCTTGGTAATGATTCACCAAAATCCTCCCTAAATCAACAAAGCTTTTAAAGTGGTAGGAGGGAGTGCATATATCATTTAGAACTTGGTTTAAAAAAAAAATACATACCCAAGTATCCCTGTAACTTTACCACAGGATACACAACAATAGCCACCATCTAGTTGCATCAGTTGCCCATGATCAACAACTCCCACATTTTCATGTTGAAGGGCACACTCAATATGGCAAGACAACCCACAGGAGTCCCCATCAGCAGATTCAGATGAGCATACCAACCAAAGACTAGGATCCTTGTTACCATCAAAATGGTGACAAATACAGCAAGAGCACCTTCTACAAAATTTGTCATCTAGAGATAGAACAGCTCTACAAGCAGAGTTTTTACAGATCCAGGAGTTTGGATGTCCAAAATCAGAAGGCTGGTCAGGAACTGGCTTGAGCCTTGTAGGGTTTTTGCTCTTCCTGTGTTGCTTCCTAGAGGGCTGGTTGCTGAGACTAGAAACTTTTTTGTTGTCCTGTTTCTTGATTATCTTACTGGTTGACTTAGTTTCTGGCATCTTCCTTTTCGATGAAATGTTCTTTCTGTCCTTATAAAAGCATGTTCGAAGAAGTTCCTTCTTTGGACCAGATTTCAAGAACTCTTGAAGGAGTTCAGGACTTCTTGAAGCATCATCTGAATGACCATTTTTTTCTGGAGTGCTTTGCACACTGGAAGAAAGGCTTTGAACACCAGAAACTGAACACCAATGACAACCAACTGCAAAATAAGTCTCCAGTGGAAATAGAAGGAAAATTGAACTAAAAAAATGAAACCAAGAGTCACAGACGGATGGCTGAATCAACTGAACAGAAATAACAAAGACAGCAGATTACTTCATGTATCAACAATGCATGCAATAAATAATAAGATTAAGTTCAGGTCCCACCATGAAAATTGCATAGAAACTTTCAACCTCTGACCAAACTTCATGTTTCCATTTTTTTTTTTTTGGGTTAAAAGAAGATATGTTACCAGAAAGAGTGAGAGAAAGAAACATGAAATGAGGATAAGATATCCTCATAGGCTTGAACATGTGACAACGCTGCCCAATCCCTCTGCACACCTGACAGGGATATTCCCTCACAACAAGCATGCACAGAACAGAGAGACTGCTATATCCACATCCCATTAAGAATTCTGAAGGCAAGGAAACACCCTCAAATATCCAGACATTTGCTCAAGCTAAATACATCGAAGCACAGCAAAGACTGCAGATTGCTGCAATGCTTTGTCATCCTGTTTCCCTTCAAGACTTTAAACCATAGGAAGAGAAACTACTCTAAGATTCGGAGGGTGCAACCAAATCTCACCAAGGACCCCAAACAATTTAATGATTTATTCAACTAATTCCATAGCAAGCAACCACCCAATAATGCAATAATAAATCAGCAATTACTTAGCAACTAGGGAAGCACATAATACCGAAGAAAGAGCTCTTTGGGTCTGTGAATCTGCAACATGTCATTAATATTAGTCCTATTGAGTACTGTTGTCCAAACAAATTAATTGACCTCTGTGGGAGCTTTAGATTTCTAAATGGGCTTCTGAGAAAAATAGTCTCCAACAAGAGAATAAGATGGTGAAAATAAGACTTACAAGCACGACTGAAGAATCAGGAACTCTCCTATCCAAAACAGGAGGGATAAAGTAACTCTAAAGATTAGATACAACAGAGCCAATTTAGTTTCCTTCAATAAATGAAACCATGATTTTAATTTTTTCATATTTGATATAAAATCTGAACGCACTTTGCCACTCTTGGCATACTCTTTCTCTCTCTCTCTGTGTCTAATAGACGTTACTTACCCTACCCAGATTCCAGAGCATTCATAAGCCCCAGATTACCACATCATATATAGACCTACGAGTTGGGTTAGCTGAGAATCCAACAACTGGAGCTAACTATGGCAGGTCATTCATCTGCCTAGGCTTTATGTATGCAACAAGCAGCAGTTGCTACAGCACTAGCACTAGATCTATGCATCTAATAGAGAACGCTAGCCCCACTCTCCATTAAGGACATCTTGCAGCAAAAAGCGGGTAATTGATCAATAAGTCAATAAGAATCTATACAAATTCTTAAAACGCTAAAACAATTTCCTTATAAAGCCTCATATTAACACAAGGAGCTGAATCGAAAGAAGGATATGTGGAGCAAGCCTATGCATAGTTGAGATGAAAGGGGACACTAGGGAATGCTTCTGTAACCACGTTTTAAGTGCCTTACTTGCTTCATTGATGACTGAAGGACCAAGTAGGGGAACCCCGCATAAAATACATTGAAATTCCCCTATTATGCTATCAGATACATCAAAATGCAGACTATCCCATCTCATATCCCTCCTTTCCCCAGGAATGAAAATGAATTACAGAATAGTGTTGTAAAAATGAAAACTGAGAATGAAATGAGAGAAGATATAATAGGATTAAACATAAAATTAATGTTGGACAGAACCTTTAACAAATAATCAGTGTGCAAGCTCCAGAAGAGCTAAAACATTTGCACGTGTTATGTGAATACTGTTGCATAAATCTGCTTTGACTTTTTGTAGTGTAAATCAAAACCATTTGATTAAGAATCAACATTTTTCTGTCAAAGTCCTAATTAGAGGACAATCATTGTTTTTTAAAACACTATTCATCGGATTAAAAGCAACAATGTACATCAATCATACTTCTGATTAAATAGTGAAATTTCCAAACATGAGCAACTGCATCAAGCAAAATCATTCGAGGGAAACAACGACAACAACATATGTAAATCAATTATGGTAGTATTGAATGAACAACTACAATGGAAAGGCCTGAAATCAAGGTCCTCTGGTACAATTGCACAAGTCTTGGAAAAAAAAAAAACAGCCACATTATAAGTTATCCAAGAATAGGAGGCATACTAATCACAAACCATCTTGGGTTGTTAGGGTTATATCTAAAATGATCTTCTTTACAAAACATTCCAAACAATAAAAGATCAAATCTTCTCCACAGAGAGAGAGAGAGCATTCACACCATGGCTAGTGGAGACTGATGAAGCAGCAAACAAACATACACAGCAAGTGTTCTGAAATAATTCTAATACCCAGAAGATTTAATTGAGGAAAGATTATTGAGAAAATTGAGATTGGGAAAATCAATACCTCATAAACACCAGACCATCCTTACCATGAAAAAGAAGAGGAGATATTCTTCTTAGCAGACAATGTATTGACTCCTAGAGCAGCCAAGGCCAATGCGAGGCTGCTAGGGTTAGGCAAAACCATTTATATATACTAGGATCTACGCGCGCATGGGAGCACGTGCTAAAGCTTCTTTTCATAATTTATTATATATCTCAATTGATGCAGTATAAAACCTTACACAGTTACACAGTTCAATAACTTCTTAAGGAATGCAATTTTCATCAATCCAACTACTGAATTATAAGAAATCATCATCTTGATCTTTCATGCCAAATTCGGAATAATAAAAAATGGATGTCCATAAGTATTTAATTAAAAATTGGTTTTCTCTTATGATTGAAAAGCATATTGTATACTATTTTTAATATATATGAATGAGTAAAAACCATTTTCACTTTAGTATGGCATTTTATGGACATGATCAACATAATGATAATTAAAAATCCAAGGGAGGACTATCTAAGAAATTTCTCCAATTAAATTTTAACCAATTTGTGGCTACAAGGGTGCATCAACAAAAATATGATCTGGCCATGTTAATGGTACGCAAGGTAAACTAGCTGCCAACACAACTGGATACTTATTTTATCTGATAACCTCAAATCCAATACCCCATTTCAATGAGAACAAGATCTGCTGACAGGCCTACTCAATTGATGCATCCCCATTGACAGCTAGTGGGATGATATACCTCTCTTTCATCCTGTATAAATTCTTACCGAGATTACACAAAATTGTAAGGAAAACTTTGGCATTATCTTTATATATAATCACTGGCTTATATTGGCAGTTCAACCAAAGTCTGGCACCACTAGATTCAACAGTCAGTCAAGCCACCCCCTCAGCATTTATAACACCAATCAAATTCTATGATATATACTCCAATTGGGAGGATATATGTCCTTTAATTCTTTATAATTAAACTCTATCCATAATAGAAGAACACATTAATGCATTAATGTTCCATATAATTAAAAAGGAACATTATTGATTGGTCTAAATTTATATCACTGTGCTTGAAGGGAGAAAAAAAATGGATGGATTAACTCTGCTATCTCAAACATTAATAAGCAAATATTATGCACAGTATAATCTTTTGCAAGCGAGATATAGTGAACAGAAAATATCAACAAATATCCTCTTGATGAAAAACTGTCAGATAGGTTTTGTAGACTATCTTCTTCAGCTTCAATCAGTTCATTGTTAAAAAGAAATTGAATATAGAAGCTCCCATGCCACATAATTTGTCATTATTTCCCTCAGAGGTACCATATAGGTTACACAAAACAAAACACTTCCATATAACATAAACAAACTAAATTTTACTATTTAGTACAATATAATTTCAAAAATAAAAAGAATAACAGGGAAGGCAGCCAGATATTATCCTCATGAAGCCATAAGCACAATTACCTTCCAAAACTCCACCAGAATGAGGGGACAATAGAACAATACAAAATAATTATTGTACGTGATCAGTATATATTACAAACTCACAAGCTTATTCTGATATTATTGATTCTTGACTGCAAGGAATTATTCATGTAGCAGATTTAATTTCAAGTGTCTATACTTACAAGGTATATCAATCAAGTCATAGTATAATTCTATTTTAGCACATAATTACAAAATTTTTCATCATCTGGGCCAAAGCAATTTCACTTTTGGGCCCACAAAAAGGATTATCAATACACTAGATGCAGCTAAAAGTCCTTTGAATTAGTATACTTAGTTCCAAAATAAAATTTTAATTCATAGGAAAGAAAGCTCCAGATTTTTCATCTTGCACAAAAAGTTCAAAGGCAAATCACCAGACTATAAAGAAATTATGATGGTATAACCACTTTTCAATATTTATATTACACAGGGGACTGAAGTCATAAATAGTCGATATTAAAGACAATGAAGAAGAAACTACATCACGTAACATATTTTGAAATGAGTAGCAGCATGTTTGCCACTGGTAAAATAACACATTGATTAGACGCAAATCATCTGGTGACAAGAGACGTATAAAATCAGCTATTCATCTTTCCCAAAGTCCAATTTCATCTATGTTCTAAACCATGCTTCACTGATTAAAAAGATAAATATCATATACATAATAAGACTACGATAGTTAACACACAGACTCAACATTACATACACAACAAATGAGAAAAAATTTACTGTAATTATTGAAAGAAAAAACTCAATAAGAAGCTAAACTCCATACCTCTAACAAGGAACTTTTCTTCTAAATCCATTTGAAAGTGCTAAACGCTATAACTGAATGGCCCTCATCTAACAAAGAGAGAAATAGTGTCATCAGCGTCATATTAGTCAAATCATGATACGTATCACAAATTAAAAATTATATTTTTGAATTGTAAATCGTAAAACGTATTGAATTGTAAAATTAATAACAAATAAAAAATAGCTTGAAATATAAGATATGACATGTGCATATCCTTATAATATACATAACATACTCAAGATAACAAATCTAACCCTAAAAGTTAAGAAAAATACTTAAACAGAAGTCATAAATAAGCTCATTAATCATATAATTTGTTAGTTATTAATTCTTCAAATAATTTCAAGTAATGTCCTTCTTTGCATTTTTTATAAGAGACATAAACAATACTTAACAACAATACAATACAGTCATGTCAACTCATTGTTTTCACACATATCTAAATCACAAAATTGGTGCTATTCTGAAAAATTGGCTTGGGTTGCACAATTCATGACCACTTCAGCCATTGATTCATACTATTAGCTTTCTAACTCACTACGAATCGTAAGATTCAAATTGTGAATTGTATGATTCAAGACTGCTTCCGATTTAATCATTTAGCCTTGTGAATTGTTACGAATCATAAGATTCAAATCATGAATCATACAATTTTGATTACTGTGATCGCAAGTTTCGATAAGAGGGAAGATAAAATCAGTGTTGCCATGAACAAATGTTTTTTTAATGTAAAATGCCATTTACGAATCATGAAACAATTGGATTCTCACAACAATAGAAAAGGTAAACTTATAAGTAAAATCAGATAGTATTACACTAAGGAAAGTAAAAGAACAATAATTAACCGATTTTAGCATAACTACTATATTTATCAAATTAAAATTTCAAAGAATAAGAAAAACTTCTAGCAATATATATACGCAGAAAATTTGTTTTGGATCTCTCAACCCTGTTTTTCCTTCAACAAACAAAGAGCTATGATTGTTCAAGGCTGCACTGGTGATTCAAATGCTCAAATGCCAGAATGTGGCTTATGAATTGTACACCATAAGCCAAAAGCATATGAAACTAAAATGCGGGATAGGGATATCAATGTAAATAATTCAAATTATAACATATTCTTAAATTATTTAATACATAAATCAAACTCCACTACTACAATATTTTCTACCCCTTTTTATGCAATTCGCAACGTCTGAGCAGAATTATTGGAACAAACAAAAAGATAATTTAAAAAAATAAAAATCTTCCCACAAAATCCAAAAGGCACAATTGTGACAAATGATGATAATAATAAATTGTTTTTTTTTCATAAATACCAGTAATGCTTTTAAAAACCGAAAAAATTAACAATATAGAGATATATATGACACAAATTTGACGTAAAGAGGCGAGTGAAAGCATAACAAAGGCGCAAATATAGTGAATGACAGCTCTTCCTATATGCATTGTGCGCATTAACAAGAAGGAAATCAAGAGCGCTTCCTGAAAACAAACAATTCCAATATGGAAATATGAATGAAGAAAATCATATATTTTTATAAAATTACGATACGAAAAGAACCACAATCTGAAAATAAAATAAATACTGGGAAGAAAACAAAACAACGAAAAAGAAGGACGAATCTGCAGGGAGAACGAGTTCAAAAAACGAAAATAGCAAGTATATTTCAGAAGAGCTAAAGGACTTGGAAGAGAATCTGCACGAAGTAGTCGTAATAGTACCTTGGAAGAATGGGGACGAATCAAGGGTTTTGATGGAGCAAAACCCAGAAATTTGCTCCGCAAGAGCATAAATCCGAACAGAAACTTCTTCGTTGTTAGTTGGTCTGAGGTAGAGGGGGACTTGTACGAGTTGTGAACAGAGAGCAATAAAAAAATCACGCTCAGACGGAGCGCGTCGAGGACTTGTGTTAGTTTGAAAGCGTGGCGGACCTTGGTATATACGAGTGTGGTCATTTAAAATATAAAATCAAACCCAAATTTCATCTCAAACCTAAATTAATGAGAGTATATAAATATATATATTGAATTTTGTTAACATCACATATATTTTTTTTAAAACATATGTAAATATTTTTGAAAGTAAAAAATTATTATATATTTTAGTTTAATTTTAAATTTATGATCAAAATATTCTTTATTTAAAATTTTTTTAATTAAAAATATATATAGCTAGTTTGATGAAGTATATATTGTTCAAAAAATTGTAAATTAAACTAAAGTATAGGATCATTTTATTTTAAGGGAAATATATATATATATTGAAAATGGAAGAAAAATCAGTATAATTTCAATAAAATTAACTTAATTTACTCTCCTACTCTATTTTCTTTTACAAATATTTAAACTATGTGATTTTTTTAAATTACATTTGTATTTTTGGTAATAAAAAGATATGTTATTTTAATCATTTTTTACAATAAAAAAAAGTTACATTTATATTCATTTTAATCAATATTACCTTATGTTTATTACTTATATAATATAAGAAGCATTAAATATGTAGTGATCAATATAAAATAGTCACTTTCTAAATTTTAAAATAAATAATGCTAATTAAAATTTTAAAAAGTATATTTTTTAATAAGTTATAATTTTTAATGGAAGAAATTAATATTATTCTTAAAGATATTTTGGTACTCTTTTAGCTTAAAGAAATTTTTTTTATAAATTTGTATAATGAAAAAGTATATAATTTGAGCATCTCTTAAGAAATTACTCTTGATAAAATGAGTCAAACTTAAGCAAATTACTTATTTCCATTAAAAAAAAGTCATACTTGATCATGAATTTCACTTGGAGTTTGAGTTTGGTTTTAGTCAATTTTTATAGAATTTGAAGTTTAAATTCGAATTTTGATGAATTTTTATATAAAATAAGATTTATAAGTCAATTGATCACCCTTTAGAAGAAGAAGAAGGAACAAGGAAAATTTGTTCTGCCTTTTGAAGGGCAATTACGTCCATTCATAATTGCAGCGAACAGAGATTAATTAAAAAAAAAGTTTGATGAATCATGAATGGCGAATAGCGATGGCCTGTAGCTTAGGTGCCGCCCCCGCAGGTCGCAGGGAAAGTACATGAAACAGTGATTCGTTGCGCCATTGGTACGTGTTTAAGTAATCGATGCATTGCGCGTGAGAGTAGCATTATCCAAAAATTCTTAGTTATGAATATTATATACTTATTTCCATCATCAATTCATTATCATATTTTGCTGGAGACCAAAAAGAGATGTCAGGAGCGTTTGGTACGTACTTGGTATTGAGATATCCAAAGCCACAAATACATATATAAAAAGTTTCTTTTTTTTCACTATCATATTGATTTTATTTAGGGCTTCGTATTTTTAAATTTTTTAATTTTTTATTAAAAACTTTATATATAATTTTTTACATCTTTATTATCAAACTTTTTAGTAATAATATAATAAATATATAATTTTTGTATATGAATATATAATTTTTTAATTAAACTATGCATGTATCATAATTTTATCAAAAATTTTTATAATTATTATATTTTAATTAAAGAACATAAAAATTAAAATATCAAAAAATTTATATCTAAATCTAATCCACTTTTTTTAATTAATTTTCTTGCATAGCACATGGCTTTACCTAATTCTCAATAATCAAATTTTTAAGATTTGGAAACACAATATTATTTTTAAATAGCATAATTTTATTCTTAAATGATGTTAAAGGCAACTAAATAATTTTTTTTTAGAAACAATGTATATTTTGCAAATTAATAACTTCATTGATAAAAAAAATAGGTTCGATGAAAGATTTTTGCAATATATGTCAAATTTCAATAATGCAAAGTTATATATTTTGAAACGAATGATTTTGATGATATAAAAGAAATACATTCATGAACAAAATATAAAGAAAAACTGTTTGTGAGGAAAATGGAAAAAAATGATTTTAATGATGAAAATAATCTTTGTATCTCTACTTTAAAAATTAATAAAAATATTAAATAATAATAACAAAAAAAACATTGCATAAAAATTATGTAAAGGAATTACATTATTGGAGACAAACTAAATGAACTATAAATTTATCTAATCAAATTTCAAAAATATATTATTATAAGTCATTTAATTTTTAAAATTTAGCACATAACATCTTCTAATATTTGAGAACATGAAAATCCCAACACGTCAAAATCGACCTTTAAGTCTGTCTAACGTGTGATACTGCCCCAACTGTTGGTATTACACTGCATATGTACAACACGTGAATTAATTATATACTTGTTGGTGGTTTAAAATTATACACAATTACATATTTATTTTTCTAAATTGTAATTTTGTATAATTATATATAACTCAATACTTATGTGACAATATAAGAAAATTTTTGTATGACTTAGTTTTTAGAATTTTTGTAAACTAAATTAATGCAAAACAGTAAAATGTTAATTGACATTAGCACTCAATTGTTTCCATTATTTATAGAAAAATGAGTATGGATAATGTGTTGTGTTGTTAGTAAAGGGATAAATGAGAGAGTGAGTTTATTTTAAATTAAAAAATAAAATAAAATAAAACACACTCTATTCTATGTTAATCACAAGAAGAATATAACAGCAGATAATAGCAGAAGATCTATTTGCATAGAAAAACTAATATATAAGATGTGGGGAGAAGATGAATCAAGTTTCATATGACTAATTTGAAGACAGAAAAATAATGCAAAGTAATTAATGAGTAGTCAATATTTAAGAAATTAATTAGATTATAATTTACACGTTATGAATTTCACAGAAAGAACAAAGAGTCAAAATTACGATTAGAAGAATCTTGATTATATATAATATTTATTATATTTTTATAATTATTATTTAATAATATTTATTTTTTGTTATTTTTTAAAATAAAAATGTGAGAATTATTTATATTATCAAAATATATTTTTTATTTGTTAAAAATATTTATTTATTTATTATATGTTCTAAAGAAGCCTCAAGTGGGAAACATTAACTAGATCCTCGCATTAGAAGAGCTTTTAAGTTATTGAATTAAGAAAATGCTAAATAGCTCAAGAGCTGAGTTTCTTTGTTTATAACAAAAAAAAAGATTATTTATAAATAATTTTATAAATATATTATACCAACTTTTGACAAGACTAATTTCTACTAAATTAATATATTTAATATATGACTCACAGCAGCCGTCTTAACAGCGTTATTGGAGGGCGCGTGTGATTTGACAAATCTCAAACTCTCAACCTTGGCCCTCCGAATTCAGCTTTCCTCAAATTCAAATTAACTATTTAAGGTACGGCGTAAAAGTATATCAATAATATCATGAACAAAATTTAAATACATAATTTAAGAGTTTAATAATTTTTTTATAAAAATATAAGTGAAATTTTTATAAGTCAATATTATATAATTAAGTTTTAAAAATTATAGATTATAATATTTATTAGAAAATTTAATAATAACTTTTTAAATAATTTTTATCTACTAAATGGACATGTGTTCCTCATTCACATATTTATTTATGTATGAGTGAAATTTGGAGTTCATCTTATGTTTCGCCATCCTAGTGCTCTCCCTTACCCATATTCATATTATGGGCTTTAGATCAGAAGTTAAAAAAAAAAGTTGTAAATGGTATTAGAGCCATATATTTGAAGAAAATATAATAAGCAAGGGAATAGGAAATAAACCTCTTATTTCATGAAATTTCAGAAAGAGCATGTTAGATTATTCTTTTCTCTCTCTTTATCCCTCCATTTTGTATAAAAATCCTTTCTTATAAAATAGACAATTTCATAAAAATTACTTATATTTATGATAAAACTTATTTTTTGGAAACTTCTCCTCCTATATCTAACTCTAATAGGCTTCGACGTAGAAATAAATCTATCTCAAATTCTATTATAACCCTTGTCTCTACTAAAAGACCACCTATAAAAGCATAATTTGGTTTTTTTTAAATTTGTATTTTGTTTTTTATTAACAAGTTTAATAATAAATTTTTTAATAAGTTTTATCTATTAAATAGACATTTATTATTCATTCACATGTTTTATTGAGGAGTGAGTGAAATTTAATAATCAAATTATAACAATAATATGATAAAATTCTTTTTAAATTATAAAGGGTATTATTTGTCAACCTCCTTACATTTGCTATCTATTTAAAAAAATGAAAAAAATAATCTAAGAATCATAACTTGATAAAGGTTTTATTCAAAAACTTTAAACACTAAAATTTATTTAACAGATTAAAGAAATGAGTTATTATTGGTACATTCTAAAGTTATTACCATAATTTAAAAAATTGGATTGAACCGACTGATTCGATTAGGAATTGATTTCTAATTCGGTTCAATTAGTCGAAAAAAATTAGTTAGCCAAAAAATTAGCCAAACAAATAAAAAAATCAATCAAAATCATCCTAAAACTAGACAGGTCAAAATTAATTTGAATCAGTTCATACGATTTTTTTTTGTTTTTTAAAGATTTTTTTTATATAATAGAATAATTTATCCCAAACAAGTTTGACAAATAAAAAAAAAAAAAGTAATAAAAAAAAGAAAGGAGTTGAAATATAAAAAAATTATAAAAAAAGAGAGAATATAAAAGAAACAAAATGTGTATATTTGACTATTTTTTATACTTGTTCTTTATCACGTTTATATTCTATTTCTTAATAACATTTCTTTCAAATATTAAGATATTTAACCAAAATTACTATTTACTTTTTGTTTTTTATTTTTTAATGATAAATAGAATCTTAATATAATTTTAAAATATTAAAAAAATTTGTAATATTTTAAAAAATATTGAATTAATAATTAAATATTTAAAATTTATTAATATTTATTTTTTACATTAAAATTTTAATATATAAAATTTTTAAAAACATATTTAATTATTACGATTACGTCCAATTTTAAAAACATTAGTTATTACTTATATTTTATAAAGTTATAACTTAATCTTCTTCGTACTAGAAGGATATTTTCATCTGGATAATAACAAATCTAAAATACATTTGTAATATAAAAAACATTAGATTATAACTACAGAGGGTATTAATAATAATTTTAGAAAATTCTAATAGTAACTTATTTTTTTAATTTTTTTAAAGAAATTTTAGTTTTTAAAGTCTTTAGGTAAAATTTTTGTCAAGTTATAATTTTTTTTTGAATTTTTCTTTAAAAAATATCAAATGAAAATTATAATTAAACATGTGCTTCTCAAGTGTCAACCATGGTAAAAAAAAGAAAATCCTCAATTACCAACCGAAAACACCTTCGAGAAACACCAACTTCCCAGAAAAAACTGTGATTCATGGTTATAAACCATTAAAAGCGGAGTCAGAGAGTTGCTAGTGAATAATCTGTAACAAAATTGAGTGATTTTTTGTAGATTACAACTTCGCCAGGTCAATGACATGTAATCTACAAATAAAGAGAAAGTGAAAGTGAATTGAAGGCATGTCAAGGGCACGGTGTCATTCTCGTGTATGTAGCAGGTGAATTAAAAAAATGGCAATGACTTGTTGCTATCACCCTCCTCATCTTTCATTCGTACGAGTACTCTCACCAAATTTAATTTATCCCTCACCACACGCGTCAAACCAGAATTGGGAATTGGGAATTGGGAACATCACTCATCATTTTCAATTTCTTTTGCTCTCAACACAGTGCTACTATTAATTACTCACTTTTATGAAATCCCGTTCATCAACTTGTTCAGCTAACGGTACCCAAGAGGTTTTTCTTTTTCAATCAATTAAAAATAAATGTAAATAATTAATTATAAAATACATAGACAGGTTCAAAAATTAAAATTTATTAAAAAAATAATCATAACATAATTGCAAGTATTTTAGAATGAAATTAATGAATTCATTATTTATAAATTCAACCTATTTAAAAGGTTTTAATGATCTAAAATTTTAGTTGTTGGAAGCAAAGAAATGGATACAAGTACAGCTCGCATACTCACCTTCATGCTTTGTTTGACATGATGGAAAGAAAAAGAAAATGAAAAGAAATGAGACAACGGGAGAAAAAAAGGAAAGAAAAGGAGAAAGAAAGTAAATAAATTATTTTTCACTTTGTTTGATATGATGAAAAAATAAATAAAAAAATATTTTTTTTATTTAATTTCAAGAAAGAAAACAAAAAGAAACATATGCAAATAAAATATTAAATTATTTTATTATTCTTCATCTAATTAACTATATTTATCATATACTACCTCAAGTTTCATATATAGAAAATAAAGAATTAACTCACTTGAATTAAATTAATTTCATAGAAGAAAACAAAAAGAATATATGCAAATAAAATATTAAAATATTTTATTATTCTTCATCTAATTAACTATATTTACCATACACTTCCTCTAGTTTCATATATAAAAAATAAATAACTAATTCACTTAAATTAATAAAGTTAGTTAAAAATAATTAATTTTTTTAATTTTGTCCCAAATAAAAATTATTTTTTAAGAATATTCTTATTTAATGTGTATATTTTCTTTTTGAAATTAATGACAATTATTATTTATAATTTGAAAGACTCATTTAATTGAGAGTATAATTAGAATATTATAATTAATATACCAGATATTAGTAGTTTATTTCTTATATTTTAGACCAAATCAAATTTAAAAAAAAAATCTCTTATATATGAGACCAGAGATAATATATAATATATCTTATCTCCATTTATTTATATTAATATAAGTATGTATTTATTTATCTTAATTTTTATATTTTAATTTTAATTTATATCTACTTTTTATTTTTATTTTTAAAAATAATTTTGTATAATTTTCAATTGTTGTCAGTCCAAACACTACATTTTTAAAATTTTCATGATTGGTGAGTGATAATATAATAACAAGTAAGGATCAACAAGAGGTCTTTTCTCTCCATTCTCTTCATTCCCATTACTTAATGGACGGATAATGAATAGTACACAAATGGGGGTAACATGTTTTTTTCCCCATCTTCTCAACCCTTTCCTTTCTTTCCTATTTATGCATACCAAACAGAGAAAAAACAAATTCTCTCCATCTATTATTTCCTTTTCTTTTCTTTCATTTTTTTCTTATCACACAAACCTAAGTTTCTAAATAGAGAGGATTTGAGTCCAAATTTGCGGACGACACTGGCTACTATCATGTTACGTACTTAACCCATGGAGGAAGCGAAAGAGTACACTCTACCCTGCATAGGATAGTAGCATGCGACTAGCCTCATTAGCCTGGCTTTATAATCTATATGCTCTACCATATATAGCATACTAGCATTGGTTCTCGTTCTAGTTAGTACTTGAAATTTGAAAGCAACCTGATTCAAGCATGAACTTAGAAATATGAGAGAAAATTTTCACATAAAGAACACAGATGTTGGAAACAAAAGCAAGACGTAAATTCATATCAAACTACCTTCTCTCAAGGAAAGAAAAAAGTGCATCAAACTATACGTTCCATAGATATTTTTCACCAGGGACATCTGAATAAGTTATCTTCCTGAATTAAGTTCACATTGCACAAAGTAAAAGCAAAGCTAACATTTCGAAGTTAAATTCAGCTTATCTTCCATTGTCTAATGAATGAAATTGAGCTGTGATAACATTGGAACAAGAACTACAATGACCCAAACCAGAAGAAACGAAACTCAGCAACTTCAGAGCTTACACAAACGAAGCCCCAAATACTGTAATATTAACAATACTTGGCAGGGGATGCATGGCGCGATCAAATACTGTGATGGTGTAAATAGTGTCCGAATAATATATTAGCTAAGCAAACGCAAAAAATCACAAGCAGTCATGCAATTGTAAAAGTAATTAGACATTTAACTCAGTAATCCTTACTCTCAAGAAAGGAAGAAACAACTTAGATGATGAACTAGGATTGATTAATAAGCAGTGTGCAAACAAGTTTTCTAAAAGTCTCCCTCTAAACAACCCCCCCCCCCAAACAAAACGAGAAAAAAAAGAAGGGAAACTGCAGCGCTATAATGTAACGGATATCTATTTTTAATATGGCGTCTATTAAAAAACACAACTGGGTGTTTGAAATTTGAATGCAAAAGTACACAACTTCCCTGCTTTCATGAAAAACCAACTTTGTCAGAATATGAAAATATAGAAACCAAAGTAATCTCTTGAAACTAAAAGAAATTAAGGTTAATTAGAAACGTTGGTTAAAAAACGAGCATCTTATAGAATTAAAATCCACATTGTCGTACATTCAGTACGGTAGAAGAAACTTCAAGTAGGTATACTGAATATACAAGATCTTGTGGATGACAGTGGCATGAAGAAATTTTGAATTATTTCAAAGTCTAATATCAAGTATCAAATAATGCATAAATGCTATAAACTTTCAAGTGAAAATGATGATGGTACCAATAAAGAATATAGTTTTAGTTAAAGGCCATGGCATAATTTTGCAAGGAAATAACACGTAATGGAAGAACATAAGTATAAAATGGAAAAGAATGACCAGCTATACCTCTCCTCCTCATTCTAACCTAACCCTTTTTTCGTTTTTTGGTGAATGACAAAGGATTGAACTTAGACCTTCTCGCCACTAAACAACGCAAACCCCACAGAATCATGATTATGGCTTTCTCTTTTACCTATTTAATGCTATCTATTCATGTACATGATATTAGTTAAAGGCCCTTATCATTCTATTAATATTTAAACTTTCTTTAAGTTCGATTAAATTAAATTACACTTAATATTCTTCTTTTCAAAAAATTATTTAACTTTTTTAACATTTAACATATATTATAAAAATTTATCATTTAATTTATTTTTTGTCAATAAAATCAATTTTCTATATAACACAATGAATGCTTAATATGACAATCAAGATTATGATTTTAATGATAGATAGACAATTTTATTTTTTAAATAAACACATATTATATACAAAGTTAATTTCATTCACAATAAACAAATTGATAATGGAAAAATTTTATAATATATATTACATGTGAGATAATATTTTAAAAACAAGATAAAGTATACTTTAGTCAAAACTTAATTTACTTTAATATTTAATAGGCCACAGGTTGATTTTTTTTTTCCGAAAAATATCGTCACCAAAATAGCCACCGTAGAACGGGGGATAAAAGTTCAGGCCGAAACAAAAAGAGAAAGGGATAGCAGAAGAAGATTATGATTGGAAAACAAATTGGCAGATGCTCACGCCATGCAGAATATCCAGCTATTATATCAAACTATCAATCGCGGATGGAACATAAATTAGAAGCACAGATGACAGCATGCAATTAAAAATCAAACAGGAAATGTAATTTTGTGGATAGATGCCTCGATCAAGTATTTGGTTCAGAACCCCACCGCCATGTGATTTGGCCTAAATGTTCCAAGACCTCACAAATAGTAAATACAAAATTTTCAAGAATAAATCAAGACCAAATAATTGAGTCACGTGACTTTCGTCAATATCAAAATTCTACTTTTTCATACCTTCCAAAAGGTCACACCCCGAGGAAACATAAGCACGAGCAATATTCAATAACAACAGCAACAAGATTCCTTTTTAAACTACCTCCCAGAAGGTCAGGTCACAACTAACGAAAACATATGCATGGACAATATTTAATGGCAAAGCATGAATATGCGAAGGTCCCCAAACCTTTCAAGAAGCAGAGTACTGGCCCTCGCAAGCTGGGCTATCATCGAAATTCTTCGAGGGATGCTTAGCTGCAAGCGATTCCCACTGATAGACCAGCGGTTGAAGAAGGCCCAAACCCTTATTTCATCGAGCTCCGATTCGACCCTTGACAATTTTTCCGGTGATTCTCTTGGAGTAGTGGCCACGTAGTTATCAGGTGGTAGCGTGATCTGGCACGCGCCGCCAAGGTTGACGGAGAAGTCGCTGGAGGTCTGATTGACAGCGTAATCTGAAATTGTGGTTGCAGGTAAAGGCCGACGGGTAAGCCATAGTTTGTAAGCTCCTTGTGAGCCGATAACGGCGATGGAGTCGAATTCGAGGATTTGGGGTTAGGGTTTTGGGACGAACAGGATATCAGAAACAGAGAAAGAAAAGAAACATGAAGAGGATTTTGGTATTCATTGTTGAGAAAATTTGCACTCGATTTTTCTGACTGCAAATTGCAGTTTTGTCGCCTGGTTTTTTTCGTTTTTCTGCTTAATTTGTCAACGTATCTTTATTCATGAAGGTGAAAGTGGATAAGGAATTGATTGTGTCAAGAACTATAACGGAAAAACTGATTTCCGTTTTGACTTTCGAGATTCATTCATAAGTCCATGGACTCAGGTCCAGAAATTCTGGCCCAGCTCAGATCCTTCGCCTGGAGTGTTATTTTAAGAAGGAAAAAGTTTATAAGAACGCTAATTCCATCTTTATGCTATTAAATTTTTTAATTAAAATATAATAAATATATAATTTTTACATATAAATATATAATTTTTTACTTAAATTATATATTTATTATATTATTATTTAAAAATTATATATTTATTATGTTTTAAATGAAGAACTTAATAATAAAAATATAAATTTAAGTTTAGTCTTTTTAAAAAAAATTATTTTCAGGCCAAAGATTTTTTTTTACAAATAATAAATAAAATAAATAAGGTAAAAATGCATTTTTGGCCCCTTAATGCCTTATTTGGTATGTAAGTAGGTATGTAAGTATCTTTATTGTTTATTGAGGAACGGAAATAGAATTCCATCAAAGTACATATTTGGTTGTAAGGTTCAATCTTTATTTCATTGTGCATAGTAAATAATTTTGGATTTCTTCAAAAAATTGATGGAATGGTAAAGCAATTGAAGAAATGGGATGGGAATTTACATCATTGTCCTTTCAACTTCAATGTTCCATGTATTATCATGTTTAATTTTTTAAAAAAATTAATATTTTAAGAATATTAAAATATTTAAAAATACTTTAATGTATTTTAAAAACTTTTTCAATAAAAAAATAAAATAAATGAATATTTTAAATACATTTTGCACTAATAATATTATGGTCATTTGTTTATATTTCTTTTTTATTGTTACATTATTTTCATTCAACATAATACATGGCCTGACAAACAACACGTCTTTTGTTTTTGTTTTTTGATGATATGTGAAAAATTGTGTTTTGGCCTTTAAAATTTTTAAATCATTTTAGTTGAGTTTTTACAGTTTGTCAAATAAGTATTTCTCTTCATTTCTAATGTCACTAATTTATTTGCTAATGTTTTCTATCCATAACTAGTTTATTTTGCATTGACAAGCATTATTCCTAATCCTATACTTTATTTATTATTTAAGATACATAAAACTATTTAAGATATATCCATTGTTAAAGAAAATAAAAAAAATCTAGGTTGTATTTTCCTTTTGAAGTAACAACGTAAGAAATACACTTTGAATATTTTTTTAGTTATTTTTATCTATAAAAAATTAAATGAATTTCTTAATACATTTATTAATATTCAAATTCATAGATTAAAAATATATACAAAAATTTTAAAATAAAAAACTACTTCCTAAACAATAATAATTAGGACATATCATCCACACACAAAAAAAAATAGAATGCGTCTTTTAAAACCGAGAAAAAAAAAAAGATGCAACGTTTGGGGCAAATAAAATTGGCAGTTCAAGATTTTATTTATTTATTTTATAGTAGTACGGTCAAAAAGCCACGCTTAAGAGTAATTTTACAAATAGGTTTAATGGAAAAGTGATGTTGCAATGATTTGTCATAGAATTTTATAAATTAGCATTTTTCGTTAATCAAACTAATGGTGTTAGGAGTGAAGAAGTTTTTTAATTGTTTCAAAAGTTAAATGACTAAAGTGAAAAATAAAAATGAAACTTAAAATTAAATTGAAGGACTATAGATGTACTTTTGTCAATAAATAAATTAAATAAATTATAAAAAACATATAAACATTTTAAGTATATTTTTGTTTTACAAACTTTGCTCAGGTTACATATTTTTTTATAAACACCTTAGCCTTTTCTGTATGTTTATCTTAAATTAGTCAATTTTCATCTATGGCTTATAAATATATTAGTTGTAACTTTATATAATTCATTAACAAGAAATTTTTTTGAACAGTCTTCGTATATTTGCTTGTGATTCACTAAATCTTCATAAAGTCAAGGCTCAAATGCATTATCTTAAAGTTACTGGACAAACTCATAGATCAGACGGTGAATCATTTAATTTTAATTGATATGTAACTTGATTGGAAAATATTCTTATCTTGCAGCCAAAAAAACAAGAAAGATTATTTGCTAGCTGAAATTATAAGTGAGGTGCTTAGTATACCACTGTTCTTATTCTCATATCTTAGATGTCAAATCCTTCTAAAATTAAGGGGAACAAAAAGAGAGTGAAACAACGTTATACTAATCGATTCTTAGGAGTTTCATTTTTGAGTTTTTTATTATAAAATTTTTATAAAATCTGAAAAGAGAGGGAAAAAAGAAAGTGAAAGAAAAAAAGTGAAAATAAATCTTATTTTTTTATTTTTTATATTACTTTCGTTTAAAACTCTATAAAAATTTTATATTAAAAAAAAACTAGAATAATCCTCTTAAACATGGTAGAAAAGATTTAAATAATTTGTAATAAGTCTTAGATTCAAAAGCCATTTGTACTAATAGACAATATTGCTATCCTGCAAGAGAATTGCAGAAACTAGACAAGGGTTAATATACACGCTGTATATTTAACAACAAAACGACAGAGATAAAATAAACATTTCTTCGTTGTGCTCCAACTTATCTTAGTTGAATCTGCAGAAAATGGATCGTGCCTGCAAATTTTTTTGCTCACGAGCATTGAGAATTCCAAAGCTCTGCATTTTTAACCTTAGATACACTCTCCAACACTTCCAAGGGAAGAATGTCTCCAATAACGACTAACATTTTGTTTTCCAGATCTACCTTGTATGAGCTCACTCCTGTTGAGAGAGAGGTTCACGAAGGCATCTATTAGAAACTACTGTAGAAGTAGATATAAAACAAACAAACAAACAAACTAGTACCATACCACATACAGAAAATAAACAATAATTATGTTGACTTTTTGCAGATGAGACAGCTTTTGTCAGATCAGAAGAAGGGCTATAATAATTTCTCCTCCTTTGTGCGAATAGTTGGACAACCTCACTAGTTCTTACTGTCTTCAACAGTTAACACTGAATTTATTTTAGCATATAATGTATAGTTGAAACTTGAAAAAAACCACAGGCACGAGCACAAAGGATTTGGATTTTTTTCACTAAATTTTTCTGCCTTGTATCTTTCAAAATTTTTATCATATATCGATAGATCTAAAATCTCAAATTTTGGTGGAGAAAAATTTTGGTAGGGAGGCCGAGGAAAAAAGATTTGATGGAGAGAATATAAAAAAAGTTCAAGAAGAATAGAGCTTAGGCTAGCTAGCAGCTTAGCAGAAATAATTTTTCAGATTGTTATTTTAAACCTTCCGGAGTCATGCTAATACAGTATGAATTAAGCTCATGAAGGCTATCCTTTGATCTGAAGTATAACTATAAAAGTGAAAATCCATATATAATTTTATTATAATGTTTAACATGTTTTTTTTTTTTGCCTTTGAAGTCTGAAGAAAGCAAGAAATATGTCGAAGACAATTTTATCTAGAAGTTTAAGCTACTAAGTAAAATTTCACTGAAAATTTTATGATGGTTTCTAAGAGCGTGCTCACCATCCAACTTGGACACATGTTTCTCGACTTTTCTTGCACAGCCATCGCAATGCATGGAAACCTTCAATATCACTATCTGCGTAATTTTACCAAACAAAAAGAGATCGCTATGTAATGCCAAACATGCTACAGTATTATCCGCTTCCTTTTGCAAAGAAAGAGAAAAGGGATTGGTGGGGCAATATGCAGAAACTTCATTGCAGAAAATTAAAGAGAAGAAGAAAAGGTCCTCATCACCTTGGGTTTCAATTGAAAAGCCAATGTCTGCTTTCCAGCAACTACATCCTTCAATCTTAGTTTCTGGTCACTTTCACTTTCACCAGCAACCAAGGGCTTCTTCTCATTCTCATCTTCAAACTCCATGGAATTCACACAGAAGCAAGAGCTTGAGCCTGAGGAGAGACAAAATGTGTTTAGAATGCGACCAAGTTTTCCCATTTCACCTTCTTAATACTCTCAGTCAGTGAGGTTGTTCAGAGCTTAAAAATGTTCACTGTTCTTGTTCTCTCAACTATAACAGGTCAACCAACTGCTTCAACTTGAATGATGCAAAATCCAAAGCAGTCTAGCTAAAATATCTTATATTTAGGAGAAGGGTAGGGGGAGAGCCTCAGAAGCATAAGGTCAAATTTTATTGGGAAAGCCAAAAGATGCACAGAACCCAATAAATTTTATCAAGGACAGTATATCTAGAGATTGTCATGTGACGAGCCACGAATTTGGCAGAGAATTTGGATCCTCTGCCATTGATGGATGTGTGTAGTTATGCTATCCTCTCCGATTGATGGATGCATGTAGTTATGCTGTTAGTCAAAAATTAATGAATGGATTGGTTTAATTTAAAATAAAAAAAAATAAAATACATTTACCTTTCTTAACAACAACAGCACAACAGATGTAAAATACAACGGAAGAGGATCCAAATGCGACGAATCACTAAAAACATGAAAAATTTATAATAAAAAATTAAAAAAATTTATTTTTAATAACTTGCTATCATTTATTTTAAGATAATTATCATTAAATTTAACAACAAATAATTGAATTTAATGATAACAGATTTTTAAAAATAATTTTTTTTATTTTTTAATCCTTAAATATAATTTTTCCTAAAAATATTTAATCAAAATAAAACAAACCCACTAAAGACAGTTTTAATCCTGAAAGGCTTCATAAAATGAGAAATAGTGTAGTGTGAAAAGTGTGTTGGCCCTCTCTCGGAACATCTAATTTCAAAGGTTTAGTTTTTCTTTTAATTTAAAAACAGAACAAAAAGAATAAATAAATGTACAAACTATATGTCTGGATGGAGCAAGAAAACTGAAGAGAAGTCGTAGGCGTGAAAGGTATCTCTTTTAGTCATGGGGAAAACAACTAAAGAAGAGTAGAAATTGTTGTTCCTTACAATATAATTTAAATTTGATTTTTTTATTTTAATTATTATTTTTTGAGTTAATATTTAAAAATTATTTTTATTTTACATTTCATATTCTTTAAACAAAAATAAAATAAAATACAAAGAAAAAGTTAATCTGGACCATTCAAATATCTAGACGATTTTTGTGGGAAGTAGCACCTTCTCTTCATTTATGAGTAAGGAAAGAAGAAACAAAGTTCTCAGGGTAGAAAATGGGAACGGCAAACTAATATGATGTGTTGAGGCTTGGAAAAAGGAATATGTATATAGATGCATGTAGATAAGCTTAACAATAAAACCTAAATTCATTAATTATAAGCATGGAAAATAAGTCAAATATAAAGGAACAAAATCAAGGCATATATATTTGGTAATACAGAACATGAGTTCCTTTAGATGGTTATACATTACTAACTATTGTCATAAAATAATAGGGCAAGGTGATTAGTTGACATCGATATTGATTTGACCAAAATATGATCTACATTGTGAATTTTATACATTAGAAAACATGATTGATTGAAATAGAAAAGTAATAGCGTGAGCCAGTGAGAATTGAAGCTGTTGACGTTTTTGTCTTTGCCTTGGATATAATAGTGCAAAATGGGGCATGAGGCCTTGCATTATTGGAGGCCTATGGCGCCACAGGCGTTTTCAAATTATTGAATCATTGAATAATTGTGCTAAAAAAAAGGGTCTCTTATCTAGAGGTTCGTTCATGTGATCGATAAGGAACCTTTCATGGCCCGTTTGGTACCTAGAAAGTTAAGTATGAAAATAAAAATGAAAAATAAAAAAGTGATTTTAGAGATAGAAAATGACTTTAATACCCCTACCTTTAATAATTAAAAAATGATTGAGTAATGATTGATAGATAGTATTAAATAATAATTGAATAATAATTAAAAGAATAAAATTGTAATTCTCCCTAATTTTCACTTTACCTTTCCTTTTCCCTCGGCATACCAAACAGGAGACTTCAGTTCAATGGAATCAGAAGAAGAATAGGCTTTGAAATAGCGCAGGGTCGTGTCAGTCACATGAGTTCTGGTTCTGAAAGGATAAAAGTTGGGTACGGACTATGGAGGTTTCTTGGGGTGCTTTATTTAGAAGATTAGACTGTCCGCACCAAACGAAGAAGAAAGGGCAGCGCTTGTGTCGGTCTTTGTTGGGTAAGAACCGACGTTCACCAGTAAACTAACAGCTCTCCGTGGAGCACCTTGGAATGGGAAGTTCTTAGCTTTTCATCTTATTCTGATTTTAATATTTTTAAAATAGATATTTTTAGAATAAATTTTAAAAATAAAAAATTATTTAAATTATTATTTAAAAAAATTTATTATTTTTTGATTCAACAGAATAAAAATTAACAAAATATTTTAAAAATATGTTAATTTTTTATTTTCAAAAACACAATTCTCTTTTTATATTTTACAAAAATTTTTATTAAAAATACATTATCAAACAAGTTTTTTTTATTTTTTATTGTTAAAAACAAAAAAAAATATTTTAAAAATAAGAAATCAAATAGAGCCATTAGTCTTGGATCCTTGTTAGAGAAAATTACACCCCTTATTTGAAATATGCTCAAATTAGATAAATTTTGATTCAAAATGAATAAAATGAGGAGGAGACTTATTTGTTTAAGCAATCTTAGTTATTAAAATACTAATAAATGTAGTAATAATCATAAAAAAAGGAGGAGATGTATGCACAAATAAAATATTTTGATTTAAAAAAATTTGATCTTAAATGGAGAGTTTACCAAGAAGTAATATCAAAAGCCTTGAATAACCAAAAAAAAAAGGAAGCCAATTATTAAACGAGGAGTAATAAACATTTGAATTTAGACTGGGTGACACTAAACTAAATTCAACATATTTTTCTTTAATTTAAAAGGGATTCAGGTTGTTTCAATCTGAATTCCATTTAATATTTTTATTTAAATTTAATTTAATAAGATAAACTATTTATCTTTGTTTTTAATTTTATTTTATTTGAATACAATAAAATATTTTAATCCAGATCCCTATTAAGATAAATTTTATTATATTTTTTAATTTTATTTTAAAATTTATTTAATATATTTCATTAAATCTTTATTTTATCAAAATAACATAATATTTGTTGTCATAAATATTTTTATTAAATATTTGTTTGATTGAGTATTTGTTTCATTAAATTAACTTAATATTTGTTTGATTAAATTAACTTAATATATATTTAGTATTTTTAAAATTTCATTTAAAATTTTTTAATGTTATAGAAAATTAAATAATAATAATAATAAATTAAAAAATTATGTAAAATTTTATAAAAAAATTACACCAATATAAATATTGTAAACATATTTATAACAAATGACTTCCAAAATCACAACGAGGTCTCCTCCTTTTATGACATGGTTGTTATTATCTTAATTCTTTTAGTTCTTGTTACTCCTGTGTTATGAGATTTGTATTTATATATAAGGATGAGAACTAAACTAAAGGAATCAGTTGATGTGATGTCATAAATCTTGATTGTGATGATCCTCCTACCTTAAAGGAGCAATCAGTGTATGTGACATTAAACGTTAATGTATTAAATAAAAGTTCTGCAAATGATCTAAAAGATCCATATGACAATAAGAGTTACATGTAAGAAGAGGGACCTACTCAACTACTGTTGTTGAACTGTCTTAGCGATATAGGATAAGATTGGCCAGGCATACCCATACTCTACTGCACTGGAGTCAGAATGTATAGAGATGCACTGAAAATATCGATATTAATGTCTTACTATATTGGCCCCTATTATTGCTAACTATTTCTTTCGATAATAGTCTATTGGGTTAGCAGGTAACTTTGATACCTCTTTTCAGGATGACCTGTCAAAATCTGAGGTATAAAAAGATCAAGTGCCTGATTAGCCAACTATAAAAAGAGTGAAAACTACTATTCATCAAGAGCATGTAGTATATTGTTAGAGTATTAACCAAAGATATCACGACATTCTATAGGCAAAGGATCTTGTAAACGTATCTTATAAATCCCATATGCTAAATCAACCTAAAAAAAAGAAAGGTTAAATAATAATAATATGCAATAGATTAAGAAAATAATGATGACAAAAGTTAATAAATGATAAAAAGCTGTACCGCATATCTAATAACAACATTTGACCTCTAGATCTATCGACAAGTACATTACCAATACCATTGTATGTACTCAGATGTACGATCAAATAGTTTTTTAGTGACAAAAGACTAAGATATAATATCTTACCATCTATACCATTGTTGGAGGGAAATGATATATTCAAATAGCTAGTTAGTCTAGGTTCTTCTTCGAAACTTTAAAGAGTCTAGGATTTTATTATATATTTATAGAAAGATCTTTTAAAACTAGCTGTTGTTCCAATTCAAATTTATCCAATTAATTTCATTCTCAATTTTGAAATCGTTTGTTTTCATGCATTTTGATACTAGTTTAGTTTCTTTTTGTGTATTTTTCATTATTTATTTTTTCAAAAATTAATTAGGACAATATATAAGTATCTTTTTATTTAGTTTTGCAACAATTTTCATCAATAAAACTGAATAAATTATATAGATCTTTGTAAAATTTTGTTAAAATTATATAAACCTTTCTCTATTTTTAAAATATATAGAGACCTCCCTTACAATAAAAAAATTACTTTATATTTTAGTTTAATTTTAAATTTTTTAACTAAAATACTCTCTGTTAATCTAAATACATGTTTTTTAAAAATAAAAAATAAAAAAAAAGATAGAAGGAAATTTTGTTAAAAAATTTAAATTAGACTAAAATATACATGTGTAGGGTAATTTTTATTTTAAAAGGAATTTATGTATATTTTAAAAATAGAAATGTTATTTATATAATTTTAATAAAATTTTTGAATAGTGTGTATAATTTATTCTAAATTTGTCAATTTATTCTTTCAATTTTTTTTAAAATTGTTGCATATTTTCACTATGTGAAAAACATAAGAATTGATCAAAAAGGCAATAGCTAGAGTTGAGATTCCAAAAAGGAACTTGCACATGCAACTGAAGCAACTGGATTTAGACTGAATAACATAGGAGGAATAGGATACTCAAGATAGGCATGATCTTCGCTGTAGCCTATTACATAGGTTATATCATACAGGCCCGAAGTTGTCACGGGATCCAATTGGTCTGTGTCTATTTTATCCAAGTTTTCCCTCGCATCCAAATTGCGTTGCTTCTTCCTCTATCGTTAATGTGACTCTTACATGTCATTTGGTACACACAAAAATTAAGAATAAGAATAAATAATAATAATTTTATAAATAACAAAAATTTTATATCTCTATTTTAAAATAATAAAAAATAAATATTATTAAATAATAATTTTAAGAATATAATAAATATTATATATATTTGTTTTTCATTGAGATAGGGCCTTAAAGAATACTTTTATCCTGAAATTTTGTCTAAGGCGTGAAGTGATCATCACATATTCATAGTTCACCAGTCGAATTTTTTGAAATCATCACCACTTGTAGGCAATCAAGTATCAGAAAATGCATAATTAGTATTTAGCTCCAACAGAATTTCAAACGAAGAGCATTTAAAAAAAGCTTAAAATACGTTAATAAGTATTGACAAAGACCAAGGCAAGCAAATGTCAAGTTATAAAATGTATGCCATGAAAATATTTATAATTAAAAGGTGAATGCATAATGAGTTGATTTATTACTTCTAATTTTATGGGTTTGGCGATCTTACCCGTAGTTTCTTTAAGGTGTGAATTATATTAAATAGTAATAAAAATATAGATAAATTACTCTTTCCATTTTAAGAGTTTTTTAAATTATACAATTTTTTTTGTTATACAAAATTACACTCTTTTTTTTCAATCAAAATATACATATATTTTTTCTTGCAACAAAAAAGTTACACTTACACTTACTTTGATTAAAATACTTTCATATTTATTGGTTATATAATATAAAATATATTAAATATATCTTTGACTAATGTAAAATATTATTTTTAAAAATTTAAAATAAATTAAAGTTGTGATTTTTAATGCAAAATAAATAATATTAAAATAAAATTTTGAAAATATGTATATTTGTAATAAAAGAAATTAATATTATTTATGAAGATATTTTAATTATTTTTTATTTTAAGATAAATTTATATGTATATTTTTATCACACAATTAAAAATTATATAATTTTAAAATGCAAGAGAGTAATTTATAATGGAATGAAATAAACATATATTTCCCCGCCACGACAGCAGAAATAAACATATATTTGACCAAAATAACAGTATTTCTATGTTGATTATTATTTTATTTGTAAATACATAGTTTAGGGGTAGATCATGTGACTTATGTTACATCTCCATGGTTATCCTATGAGGATGATAGTGATAGTCTGGCTAAACGACAAAAATAGTTCTTCCCCGCTCTTTGCGACAAGACGGAAAATGACAGATTGGATTTCTAGACTTGTTCCAAAAGAATTTAGAATACAATATTATCATACGCAGCCGCCAATGAGCGATGATATTGGAGTCCTCTCCAAATAATAGGTCTGAATTCAAGCTTCAATCGGAGCTCATTTTTCTTTTCTTTTTAATACAAGCTCAATTCAACCATGCAAATAGGCTCTAAACCCCCAAAAAAAAGAGAGTATATATATTCAAAATTTACAAATTTTTTTATAACAAAAATATACATAACATTTTTAAAAATTTAAAAATAATTAAAATATCTCTCAAGATAATATCAATTTTTCATCAAAATACAAATTACTAAGAAAATACATTTCTTAACTTTTTTAATATTATTTGTTTTATGATAAAAATTGTAAATTTAGTTCAGACTATAATTTACAAAAGAATTATTTTATATTAATTAAATACATATTTAATATTAATTACATTATATAAGTATTAAAAATAAATATATTTCAATCAAAATATATGTAATTGCATCTTTTATCATAAAAGACATCGGTATAATGCATATTTTAATTCTAAGAATGAGAGTATAATTTTTCAAAATAAAAAAATCATATAATTTGAGTATCTCTATAAACATAATTAGAAAAAATGTCAACTAATTCAGTTCGTTACTTAATTTCCTGCAAATGGAAGTTCTCAAAACAAGGAAAAACTAGGAAAATATTAAGTATAAGTTGGAATTTGGTTCTAAAAATTAAATTACAAAATTAATTTAATGATAAAAAAGAATATGTCGCCTAGATTCACTGTTATTGAGTCTCTAACTAGTTTTTTAATCTGTGCAATGCACGAAGCATTTGACAAATGTATTATTTGATTTGAGACGGCAATTTATATGTATATATAAAATTATGTACATATGTGTATAGAGAAATTTGTGGACATAAATAGATACATAATTATATGTGGCTGATGAGGAAAATACGTCAAATTTATCGGTGGAAATTAAACAGTAAAATATGTTCCGTAAAATCATTGTTGCGTAATAAACAAAGTAGAAAGAAATAACACTGGATGAAGATATATGTACACTAATAGTAGGACGAGCAAAGCTATTCAGATTTACTTAATGTTCATGGTGCAATTATGGTATTTATTTTAACATTGAAGACAAAATGGGAGATGCAAAAATAAGAAGGATGATCATTAAGTGTCATATTAGTACAGCAATTAGAAAAATAAATAAATACATATGAGAGTTTCCAAATTCTCGATGTTTCTAGAAATTCAAAATCGTTATGGTCAAGCCATCTGATTTGATATTGAAGACTAGACTCAACGACAGACTAGACCATGGGCCGTTGCTGTAAGTTCAACGAATAGATACGCCAAAAAACAAAAGCCACGCCATCCTCATAGGATCATAACACCGTGAAAGTATAGCACAGAATTTCCGCCTCCTTTTCTCTCTCTCTCTCTTTCTCTCCTCTTTTTATTACATTTATAGAGAGACAGAAAAAATGAAGAAGGAGAAGCAAGAGTTTTGCTAAACCTCTCTCTCTGAACCGTACAAAGATCTGCTATTTTCTCTCTCTTTCTGTGTGTGCTGTGGCCGTGGATCCCTTGGACACCGCCTTCAGCTCATGAAAAAGCTGCAGAAGTTGAAGTATTTCTTCGTCTGCAGCTAAATTGAGGTCAGTTCTATTTTCTCTTCATCTCGTCAACCCTCCCTTCCCCTCCTCCCCTTCTTTAGGGTACTATAGAGCGAGTCCACCTTCTGTTTTTCTTAGTCGAGTGTTTCATTTTCGGATTTTATTTTATTTTATTTTTATTTCTGTGTTGTTTACAATTGAACATTGTTCGCTAAGAAAAGGAGAACGAGATTTTTTTAATTTCTATATGCATTATAATTGGACATCAATGAACTTACTGTGAGTCCTATGGAGCTGAGGGCTTGACGCCAATATAATGGTTTACTTAAATGTAGTGCATGAAGGATAACGAGATTAGAAGCAAGGACATTTTACTTAGTTCGCTTATTTTACTTTTCGAGCAAGCTAATGGAGTTTGATGATCATTTTCGGTAATTATAAAAAAGAAAAATAAGAAGAAATTTGTTTACATGAGTGTTTATGGATTTTTCTGTTATATGACACTCGTTTCATTTTGACAGAAGTGGAAATGGCAAATCGACCGAAGGAAGATGAGAAAAATGAACGAATAATTCGAGGTCTTCTCAAACTTCCTGCGAATCGCAGATGTATCAACTGCGGCAGTCTGGTAAAATAACTCTCATGTGCTTCGTCCATGATTTTAGGAGTCAAAAGTCATACAATAACAACAACAACAAAGCCTTTTCCCATTAAGTGGAGTCGGCTACATGGATCAATCGACGCCATAAACATCTATCATAAATCATATTTTTAGATAGACCATTTAAATCTAAATCTCTCTTAATAATTTCTCCTATAATTTTTCTTGTTCTTCCTCTACCTCTAATTATTGGACTATTCTCCATCTCATCTACTCTCCTACCTGGGGCTTCTACAGGTCTCCTCCCACATGACCAAACCATCTAAGTCTCGATTCTACCATCTTTTCCACAATAGGAGCGACTTCCACCTTCTCTCTAATGCATTTATTTCTAATTTTATCTCTTCTAATGTGTCCACTCATCCGACGCAACATTCTCATCTCTGCAACATTTAACTTATTTTCTTGTTGACTTTTTATTGCCCAACACTCAGTTCCATACAACATTGCAGGTCTTATAACTGTGCGGTAGAATTTACCCTTAAGTTTGAGTGGTACTCTTCTATCACAAATAACACCCGAGACACTCCTCTATTTCATCCACCCCGCTTGAATCCTATGCTTTATATCTTCTTCTATTTCTTCGTTATGTTGTATGATAGATCCAAGATACTTAAATCGTGTGACTTGTGGTAGGATATGTTCTCCAATTTTTACTTCTACTCTAGAAATGGTGTGCCTCTTACTAAACTTACACTCCATATACTCCGTTTTACTTCTACTTAAACGAAATCCATAAGCTTCCAAAGCTAGTCTTCATCTCTCTAACTTTTCATTCATTTCCTCTCTTGATTCTCCAACTAGGACAATATCATCTGCAAAAAGCATGCACTGTGGCACCGGCTCTTGGATATGTTCAGTAAGCACATCCAAGACTAAAGTAAAAAGATAAGGGCTCAGAGTTGACCCTTAATGTAAACCAACAGTTATCGGAAAATCTTCCGTAAGTCCACCTTTTGTTACTACGCTAGTTGTAACCTTATCATACATGTCTTGGATTGCTCGAATATAAGCTATACGAACTCCTTTTTTCTCCAAAGCCTTGCATAGAACCTCTCTTGGCACTCTATCATATGCTTTTTCTAAATCGATAAATACCATGTGTAAATCTCTTTGATTCTCTCGATATCTCTCCATTAATTTTCGCAACAAGTATATTGCTTCCATAGTTGACCTTTCTGGCATAAAACCAAATTGATTCTCCATCACTTGAGTCTCTTTCCTTAACCTTCTCTCAATTACTCTTTCTCATAATTTCATAGTGTGGCTCATGAGTTTAATTCTTCTATAATTTGCACAATTTTGAATGTCCCCTTTATTCTTATAAATAGGGATTAAAGTACTTTTCCTCCACTCGTCTGGCATTCTTTTAAATCTCATAATTTCATTAAATAACTTTGTGAGCCAACTTATGTCTTTCACTCTTAAACCCTTCCATACTTCAATAGGTATATTATCCGGTCCAATTGATATTTCGCATCACAAAAGTCATATATGTGATATTTCCTTTTCGCATCACTTTCGAATTTATGAGATTATATATGAAATTGATCAGAAGTTGCTATATTGATCTAGACTTTGTAATTATGTAAATTAGCTTCCAATGTATTGCTACTGAATATAAACAAAATGGTGGAACAGAAGTAATACGTTGCTTCAAGTCACTAAAATTATGCAGTTTTTTCTTTCTTATATTAGAATATGCTATGATGGGCAGCATAAACACTGACAGAGGGGTGTGGCTAGTTAGCAGGAGGTTTAAACCTATGCCCCAACATATACCAAAAAAACACTGACAGAGGCAAAATATGTTCATAAAATTTCTTTTGTGGGTTTTCCTTCTTTAGGAGTTCCAAATAACTCACCACCTTCCACTCCGTCACATTCTTCTGGTGGACATATTTCCAATCATTTTATAGACTTCCGTTTAAGTATTAATTTCTAAGCAGCTTCTTCTATAATATGTGTACCCAAGAAATTTTCTTCTAGAAATAGCATTGTGACAGCTCCATTGCACTAATACTTTTCGTTTTTCCTTTTGATCCAAGCAGGGACCACAATATGTGTGCACAAATTTCTGGACGTTTGTTTGCACAAACTGTAGTGGGATACAGTAAGCCCTTACAATCTTTTTTGCTTGCTGTGTTATTGAAATTCCCACAAATGGCTTTCATGATTTTCGAATATTACATGTTTCTATGGTGCATGGAGGCCTGCTGTTCTGGCCAGTATTACTCATTTTAATGGACTTTTTGGCCATGTGCCTATGGTTTGCATGCTTTCCATGTGTTTTGCTCTTGAGCTTCTACTTACATAAAAACTGAAGCATTAAACATCTTTATACTGCATGAGTTTTATACTTTCTGTATATAAAATGTGTTGTAGAAAGTATCATTAATTAATACTTCAGTTACGTCTAATCATGGCATTCTGTCCTATGCTGTGTGAACGAGAAGTATATTTTGTTTAAGATATAATCTCCTGTACTGGAGAGGTGAAGATGGCGTTTCCTTTCTATTGCATGGACTGTACCTGACAGCCAACTGCTTTTTGTGTGCCAATTTCCAGCCGAGAATTTACACATAGAGTAAAATCAATTTCAATGGCCAAATTCACTTCACAAGAAGTTAGTGCAGTTCAGGAAGGAGGAAATCAGGTATATAGGTTTGTTTGCAATTAAAAGCTATGCTGGATATTCTTTCAGTCTAAGGGATTCTGTATTTCTTGGGTTGATTTTGGCTGTATCTAATTCTTGCAGCTTGCAAAAGAAGTTTATTTTAAAGAATGGGATCCACAAAGTTATTCTCTCCCTGATAGCAGGTAACTACTCGCATGTAATCTGTTGTAATTGCTGGATGCATTGTTCTGATTGGCATGTTTGGTTCCAGTGATATTGACAGGCTCCGCAACTTTATTAAGCATGTTTATGTGGATAGAAGATTCACTGGTGAGAGGACCTATGACAAATCAAAGAGAGTGAATGCAGTAAAGTCTCATTTGTCCCCAATTTATATTCACTATTTTTGGAAGAGATAAAACATTTGTTTAAAATTCAGTTTTAACTAGTACACTATTTTACTTTATAAATAGTTGGGTCTTTCTGCTATATTTATATCTCCTCTCTTGCATTGCATGTTGTAAAGGGTGACAAGGATAATTTCTATGAAAACCGGAGAGTTGAACCATACCAGGGAGCTCCTAAAAGCCCACCATATGAGGATACATATAAACATCGTTATAATGACAGGTCCAGTCCTGGGGGAAGAAGCCCTGGGTATGATCAAGAAAGTAGGCAATACAGCAATGATAAGAGAAGTCCCGGTCATCCTCCAATTATCAATGATTGGCATCGTGAAGATAGATTTGGAGATGGAAGGAGGTTTGAAGATCGTAGAATATCTGATGGAGATTATAAGCTAGAAGGCCAATTGCCTGAGCAAACCAACAATATGGATTCTTCAAGTCCACCTGTGGTTCGGCCTGTTAGAGATATTTTGGGAGAAAATGTAGTACCTCTTCGTATAAGTGAACCCCCAAAAACAAATAGTGGAAAAGCTAATGATGGCTCAGCTCTCACACAGGTGAAATTATTATCTATGATGTTCCATATGGTCAAGCATTTGGACCATCTTTCTGCAACACCTACTATTGCTGTGGAGTTTGTTAAGTGTTTATCAGTGCTAAGTTGCTGCCTATGATATGGTAGTCTATCAAAGCTGGTCATTAGCTTTCAGTATCTTATTATGCTTTATGTTTACTCATGTCCCTGCTTTTAACCTCTTGGTTAGACTATACAGAAGTCTATATTCTATAAGATAAAGAGCTGAGAATTTCTGATGCAAACATCTTGTCCAAGGATTTTGTAGTTTTTTTTTTCCCCTTTTTAATTGGGAGTGAAGTTGTAGCCAATACAGATAGCTGATTGATTAGTGTTTAAAAAGGATGAGGTTCTGCTGCATTTAAAATGGATTTTGTACTGCATGTAAAGTAGATCTGCGTTTATGTGCATCCATAAAGGAGGTGTGATGCTTTTGGTTTACCATGTTTACCATTTGTAATGTATGTGTCCAAATATTATATTTTAGTTTTAAAGACTAAAATTGTAAGTATCACCCAACTGGTTACACACCCAAACTTGAGGCAGTTCCTTTACAATACATGCCGTTATTTCTACAGATTTGTTTTTTAAAAAAATTATTTATTTTATATCCTGTTGATTGCTATGGATTTATTATAATCCCCGTATGTTTTGATCTTTTCTTTATGCATCTGGTCAAAAACTGGAATTACCAATTAGCATGAACGCTAACTTGCCCCTCATTCGTAGTACTTTTTCAGTATGATGCGGTTCAGTTTTACTTCCTTTAGCGTGAAATATTTGACCTCTCACTTTCTAATGCTCCCCATTGTTTTGTAAGCTGCTCAATATTGATTTTAAATTATGAATTATATAACCATAACTGACTGCTTATAAATGCAGAGGATTGTATCTTCCAGTAGCTTGGCATCCAGCAATGGAAACCCTGCAGAAGGTAAGCTTGAGACTACTAAGAGCCTTATTGATTTTGATGCTGAGCCTGAACCTTCTGTAGCTGCAACAATTTCTCGCATCCAACAAACTACTGCTGCTCAATCCATTGTGGAGCAACCAAATTCCAGCGATGACAACAATTGGGCCACTTTTGATGTGGCCTTGGAGGCAAAAGCAACTCAAGCTCCTTCAAATGTAAATACACTTGAATCCATGCTTTCCCAATTGTCAGTATCAGCATCGTTACCAGCTCTTGTTCCTCAAGTCCAAGGTAATTCCAGTGTCGTAACACCTATTCTTGGAGGCAGCATGACATTAACAAAAACTGGGAACTTATCTGTTTCCCCTGCTGGGCATGTGCCAGCATCATCTCTTACTGCTACTGCTGCTGGAGTTGCAACTCTTAGCAGCTTCTCGACTTTTCCATCTGGTAGTGCTTCGGTAGCAGCCCCTGGACTGACAACAGTATTGCAGCAGCAGCAACCTTTGTTCCCTCCTACTGTTGGTCAGTCTTCTGCTCATCAGTTTACTCCACCGGTAGAAGGAGCTTTGAATAATCAGGCAGGGCTTATGGAAAAGTCTTCTCAAACATCCCGTCTATTTAGTTGTAGTCTTTGTTCACCCTCTTATTTCATGGAAATGTCTTGCAGTCATGGAATGTACCTCCTGCACCGACAGTACAAGGCCATCTGAGCATATCAATGCCGCATGCGTCCCATCTTGTCTCTAAGCCTGCCAGTGAGACTAGCTCTGGCATTGTTTCACAACCATATGTAGAAGTAAAACCAAGCGGAAGAAGAGAACTTCCTGAGGTACTCTGCACTCTATTTCACTTCAAAAAGCATCTACTTTGTGCACCTGCATGCATGTGTGTAATGTACAGTGTTACTTACAGTAGCTTTTAAATATCTGCAGGATCTTTTTACCGTAAAGTATTCATCCTTCCCCGCTCCAGTTCCAGGGTGGCAAATGGGTCCTCCTCATGGCATGGGTATCTCAATGCCATATAATACTGCGGTAGTACTATTACAATAACATACAAGTTTATTATCTTAATCTGTGACTTGTACAACTGTGTGATGCATCTCTTATATGAATGCCTGCCCTCTGTTGCAGCCGATACCAAGTTTTCAGCAACTATCAATATTAACAAATCCATTTGATATTGGCAGTGAACCACCTCCAGTTCAAACCCCCACCGTATGTGACTTCCATTAATTTAAAATGATAGTGTGAGCTGTCAACTATGTGAACCTTATTTAGATCTAAGCATTCTGTTATACATGACTTTTTAAAAGACCTTTGAAAACTTCATATTCTTGTCAATGGTTGGTGGGTCATATATGAGATTTGAAGTAAACCACTGAGATTGCTGACTGGTGATTTGCCTCTTTTAGAGTGTCTGGTATGCTTTAGAGAGGATAGTGGTTTTGAATAACCATTGATGGAAGATCAATGGTTGGTTTGGATTTTGTCCGCCATTAAGTCATTGTGCTATAAGCTATTTATTCATCTTTGGTTTCTTGTGGTCATTACTCTCTTGTGTGCATCTTGCACTTTGGAGGAGCATATCTAATAATAGTATGGACGAATATTTGGTGAATGCTGGAAAATTATTGTGTTTTCTTTATGATCATCTTGCATCCACAAAGCTGGAACAAGTTTGACGTGCTGACTTTCTAATACGTCAGTCAGTGGATGACATGGAAAAACTGCAGTGAATTTAAACTTAGTATACCCTGTCTGTTTATGGTGGAAAACTATATTATATGTAATCAGCTTAATTTTATCAGTATATAAAAATTTTGCGTAATGCTTTTGTGGTTGGTGTTCCCTGGATGTAGTTTCCTTTGATATCAACCTTGCAAGGTGCACTTCCAAGGGCATCAACTTCAGGTGTAATGCATCCTTCTAGCGTTGGTAATCCATCAGCCATGTGGAATCCACCCCAGTCATCATCATATGGATCAGTGATGCCCCTACAAATACAACCTCATTCATCCGCAATGGCACCAAGTATATTAATCCATTTACCATTCTTCTGTTGATTATTTCATAATTTATGTCAAGGCTATTCCACGTTTTTTTAAAATTTTTTCCTTGTATGCTGATTTGTGTTTTGAAAACCTCAGGGCCTTATGTGGGGCAACAAATGCAAATGAACACGGCAATGCTAAGGTAACTACTCCCTGGTTAGGATAATATTTACTTTTCGCATAGTCTGTTTTGATTAGGCTGTTTCGGTTCGGCTGTTTCTTTTCTCTTGAAAGCTTGCCTACACCAACAGTCAAATTTTACAGTGGGATGCTAATCTGTTAGGTGTGCTTATTGAGAGTTTTGGAGTTTTTATTTGTCCTGGTGATGTAGGACAAGAGGAGAAGGAAGGAGATATAGAATAAAGGAGGAGATGTAAAGAGAGGGAACGAGAAGAAGTGAGGGAGAGATACAATTGATAAATCTAGATAATTTTATTATAGAGAGTCTAAAAGAAAACTCTTAATAATTTATAGTGAAGATAATGTTAAATTATAATCCTAACAAAAAGATAATTATTAAAGTTTAACAAAAAGGTAACTAGAGATAACAAAGTAATTAATAAAATAAAATAATTTAAATATTAGTTCTTATTTTAATTCTAATAAAATATTGTTTTTAATATTTATTTTTAATCCATAATTTAGAAATAGTTAATAATAGTTTTTCTATTATCTTTCCATTCTCTATTATTCTTCCATTGTTGGAAAAAACTCTGAGTTTTAAAATGAAGAAGTATTGGAATAAGCCATCTTGAAGTCTTAGGTAGGACAAATACTGCTATTTTAAGATATAACAACCAAAATAGCTTTGGATTCAACAATACATTTAGAGTCACAAAATTGATCAGATGAAGCAGTTGAAGTAGTTGAATTTGAACACAACATTCTACAACTTGTGGTTAAACTTCAGATTGCTGGTTAGAGTTGATTTCTTCACATTCCAAATTTATGTCCAACTGTTTTTCAAACATTATGATGTAACTATCATCATCAATGTTTGATAGGCAATCAAGAAGTTCTACAATAATAACATTGAACTCAATTGAGATAACTTCTGCTCATGCTTTGGATTCTTGAAGATATTCTTCTTCTTCCTTTAGTTCTTTTAAGTTTTTTTCAATAACTTGTATACAAAGTTATCTAATCTCACTTCTAAATTTATCAAAATAATGGTCTACATTTTTTTTTAAATTGTCCAAACTAGTTTGGATAGTTTAAATATTTGTACCATTATAAACCTTAACATAGCAATTTAAAGAGTTAAAATTAGTGGTACTACCCTTGTAATACTCTCAAATAATGAATTTTGCAACCTGAGACTGAAAGAGAATGGGAAAAAAATGGCTGGAAAACGAAGAAAAACGAAGCTTTCAGTATTTGAGGTGTGCAGCAAGTGGGACGTGTTAGGCCCATGCACAGAAGCCTTATTCGGTCCGTGCGGTGGCAGCCTGCGACAAGTTTCAGTGATCTGGCTGGTTTTCTTGTTCTGGTTTTAATGGTATGGTGGCTTGCTTGTTCCATTGGTTGGGGGTGGAAGATCTAATATAGAACAGTGGTAGGTTTAGTTTCCATGGTTTTTTTTTGGGGGGAAAGAGAACAAACTAGGAAGAGATACTAATAAATCTAAATAATTTTATTAATAATCTATCAAGAGTTGCTTAAATTTAATTGTTAAGGGCTTTATATAGAATCCAACAAAAAACCCTTAATAATATAAAATAAAGATAATATTAAATCTTGATCCTAACAAAAAGATAATTATAAAGATTTAACAAAAAAATAATTAAAGATAACAAAGTAACTAATAAAATAAAATAGTTTAAATATTAGTTCTTATTCTAATCTTAATAAAATAATATTTTTTATATTTATGTTTAATCTATGATTTACAAATAATTAATAATAGTTTTTCGATTCTTTTCTCATTTTCTATTACCTGTCTATGAAGTAAATCATGTGAGGATCAATTAAGTTGATGATTATTGGCGATAGTTTTGCAATTCCTATTATGCCACTTAGAGATTTTCAACTTCATGTGTAGGCATCAGGAAATTGGGAGTTTTGGTGCTGAGGGAGTTGCTTTTGGCTTCTCAAATTTAGATCGGCAGCTGACTGGTACATTCTCAGCCCCTGCTTCCTCAAATCTCTCTTCTACAGGAGGGAATCCATTTGGATGATGCGAAGAAGAATTATTCTGCCTGGCCTGTTCTCAAGTCAAGCATCATCTTGTTGCTCTCTGTACAGATTATCACTGAAGTTTTGGTTTCTATCTTCTATTCAGTCAAAATGAAACACTTAAGCATAATGAGAGATTTATGATCATCGTTGGGGTCAAAGTACAATATTCTCCCTTGGCCATGTAAATTGTTTGTTTCTATAGAAAAAAGGAGCAGAATATAGTTTCTTCATGGAGAGGAGTCATGTAGGAAAGAGACAATGAGCTCAATGCAATCAATGGGGTAAATTTACCCCTTGTAGAGAATTTTTTTTTTCTTTTGGGTGCAGCCATGTATTACATTCGCAATTGTAGCGTCGATTGTGCCCCTGCAGTTGTTTCAGGTTGCTATATTGTATGATATTGTAGTCTCAAAAGTTTGGCAAGATCTCTATCTTAATTGCTGTTAAATTATAGTCAAATTCCAATTTCTATACCACTAGTCTAAAAGTACCCTCAGTCCATTTCTGTGGATAAAATACATAGCAGATCCTGGAAATTCACTTTTTATTGTAAAATCACCTATCTGATGAATGCTCCTAGGTGGCATATGCTGCACACTAACAACGTAATTGAATTTCATGGACTTCATAAGAACATCCCTTCTCAGCTTGAGACACCCAAACAAGCATCTTCTTTTTTGCAGCAGTGAAACTTCATGTCAAATTATGATTGGACCATCCATTAGTCTCAGGAGTACATACATGTACAAGTTAAGAAGCATTTGTCTAAAAAGTGTATTTTCTTTTCTGTCCTTGGATGGAGTGAGAAGAAGACTATATCTTCACGTGGAAATAAATCGAATCCCATCAGTGTATGTGCATTGGTGCCAGATCCATTGCTTGTGACGGAGAATTTCCTATCTGGCAGAGCCGGAGGAGTCCACTGCTTTTTCTAGCAGATACATGGGGCAATTTGGACAACCAAATCCTTAACCAAGAAAAAACTCAACTAGCATGAATGGGTATGTTAGGAAAATTTTCATGTAGAGTCAGTATGTCGGCTCTTCCATATGACTGGTGCCACCAGCATCCATACTGTTAAAAATATGAAGCTACTTTAATTATGTGCCTTGGTTATTCAAAAATCATACAGAATAAGGTACATTAAATCTCTCTCTGCGAATTTAAAATTTCAAAAATACTTACAGTAAACAGAGACTGCCAACCATTCATTTACTATTCTGACCCAGGTGCTGGTCCAGCCTACATCAATTGTCCATCTGCAGAAGAGTAAAGGTATTGAATGCAATTTTTTTATCCTTTATGAATGCTCTGAAGAGACTTTAAATAAGTGTAACATAACATGGTTAGGTACATTTATTTCAGTGGCACTATTGATGGCTATTTTAGCTTGGTTAAGCACTGGGATCCAGAACAATATTTACTTTCCGAATAACATATTCAAAACTTTATGGAGACTACATTTACTGGGTACAGTCGCAACTAAAGTTCATATGATTATTTGATAATTACCAATTGGAAATGCTTATTTTCCATTATGTTTCCCTTGTTTTTTTTCAGAGGGCGAAAACGAAATAAGATAGCCTTAGTAAGATGCGCATTAAATGAGTAGTAATTAACAGACCAACCATAAGAAGGGACCATACTTTCTCATTACATGATGACTATTCCATCCAATCAATAGCATTGCAAAGTACATAGCTCCTGTGGCAAACACAAAGTGGAAGAAGCCATAACCATATGGAACATCATCTTCTGCTGGTGTATCATCCTTCCTGAACTGCACGGTTCTGTCAGATATGTACTGGAGAACCTAATTCAAATTCAAGTCCAATTCAAATTCTGTAACTAACCTGAAAGCATTTGGAATCGATGCCTGTCGAAAATGTTGCAATAACGATTGCCAGTATAGCAACAATAAAGCTCTGTCAACAAGAATCATTTTCTCAGGTCAACGGACAAAGAAGTACGAGATCACGTACGGGAAAGCCTTAGAAATTAGCATTACCAAGCCTCCATAAAGAAAACAACCAAAGTAACAGAAAGATCAATTTGTCATGTCTTCAAGCTCGTTTAAAGGTTTGAAAATAGACATGAAATAATGCTAATATTTCTTTCTTGCAACAGGGTCGTTTTTTCCTTGTGCTTTTAAAATGGAGAGGTGTACATGAAACTGGTAGCAAGCATATATCTAGAGTTCTAGACTAGAAACCCAAGATTAGCAGATTATATAAAATAGGGGGGAAAGCGGAAAAATTATCAAGCACCAAGAGACTCAAATACATAATTTACACATACTTTTCTAAGCTCACAGCTATAAAATGCTAGAAGTACTAAGTTTAAATATCGTTTAAGCATGAATTAACATATTACAATGATGCTTAACCAGTCTGTTTTGGTTGCAGAGTCTGACTTCCTGATGCAGTTTTCTCCTGCTGGTTCGCTGCAGGCACAAATATGACCAAAATCTCAAATTCAACAGAAATGAAGATGCAAATATAAGAGGGGTTATCTAAGCAATAATATAACAGAAATAAAAAATACACCTATTTCACTTAAATCAGGTGGCTTTCTTTATGAATTTTCCAGCATGGAGAGGGATTATTGCGAGGTAAGACAGGGCTGCCTGTTTTTTTGGACAGTGATATCTATAAAAGTTCAAAATTATAGGAAAAAAGTAGTAGCCATGCCTTCTAATTGCACACCAGCAGAGGAATACAACATAAAGCCCCATCAACCCAGGAGTTAGAATGCCAGCACTCACCTGTAACAGGGAAATTTAGAAATTCCCGTCAAATTATGGTGTAAGATGAATAGAGCCAGCAAAGACCTTGTCAAAAGTAGAACTTACTTTTGGGTGCAGAGACACATTTGTCATTAGTTGGAGAAGCACTAGGGTCCAAGTAATGAAGAAAATGTTGAGGAGGCAAGATGGTTGTGGTGCATACCAAATGTACATCAAAATGATCCCCACCAAGCAGACAACATACGCAGTAGTTGCAAATAATATCACATGGATTTGGCTGCATAATATTTATGAATTGAAGCATCTTATTAATGATAATATCCTAAATTTATCAACTTGTATTTTTGTGTCAACCTATACAAATAATGGACGAGACAACAAATGCACAACAGAAATGGTTTTTTTTTTTTTTTGGTTCCCCTATCCTTAAAAATTAATATTTGTTCTCCTATTGCTTGCCACGTAAGTAGAGCTTAGTGCTTAAATAACCTCTGACTAGCATCAACCACAATAATTAGTTAACCCACTCTAGACTGTTGAGAGCTTCCAACGTCTTTCTATTAGTTCATTAACCGAGAAACTCTTACCATCTTTCCGCATATTTTTCAGACACACAGCAATCATTCAGCCACGTAATGAAGCTGATTATGCTTATTAGTTGAATTAGGAGGAAAACCCTGAAAAAGAAAAAGAGAAATCTTTTAAAAAATCACTGATCAGTTCAAGAAATGATATGACGAAAATCATTTATACAAGGTACAAACTTACCCGGCACCAAAATGAGCAATCTCCCCTGTCAACAAAATTGTATCAGAAGAATGACAAAGGTTATATTAGCGACCTTTAATATCACAGAGGATCCAATAATACTAAGTTTATTGAAAAGATACTATTTACCAACCGTAGAGCTGAATAAACCCAGACGGAAGTAAAAAAGGAAAGATTGTCATGGCGACCCAGAGAACAAGCTTGATTGACCACCACCCAGAGTGCCATGAATCCCTGGGTTCGTTCAATTTAGAAGTGCCAGCAGTTGAAAAAAACATTGTGATATAAAAAATCTGACCTTGGATTAAGGAGGTTCACTATGAAGATTTTAAGACTAAAGATTGAGCTAAGATAAGTGACTATAGATTGAACACTTTGACTAAAGAGCACAACTGATTTTGTATTCACCAAGTATAAATGGATATAAATTACTGATTAATTATGATGCACCAATATGAGAATATGGTACTAAAAAAATAACAAGGAAGCGTATGGTACGGTATTGTCAACAATATTATTAATATTGTAGTTATATATATATGAAAAATAAATATATTGTAGTTATATATATATATATATATGAAAAATAAATATTGTATTTAAACATTGAAATTTTTACTTTAAAGTTTTCTTGTGTGTGTTTCGATGCATTTTATTAAATTACAAAGCATTTTAAGGACTTCGCTGAAAAAAAAAAACATTTTAAAGACAAAAAAACCTTATTGCTTTCTTTTATTTCTACGAGACTTACGGAAAGTCTTCATCAACTAGATTTCTTGCTTAACTGAGTAGGATACAAAGCAACCAAAACTCACACGCAAAACACCTTCTGCACCCAAACAGTCTCTCCCACCATCGCATCCTTTCAACCCTGCAATGTATATATGTTAGATTTTGAGCTATTGGCATTATAAGAAAGCAAAAGGTTAGCTTTAGATTGGAGTGAAAATTTTATTACCTTTAAAAAAACCCAACTTACTAATTTTGAAGATAATGCTGTTCAGAATTTTACAAATACAAATACTTCCTTTACCACCTTGGTGATCAACCAATGTATCTTAATGAACATAAATCAACATGTTCATTAATTGTGAACTCCTAAGTGTTAATTGCATTATTTGATTCATAGATAATCGGCTCTAAAATAATGCATGCATCGAGATGAGATGTCAGAATTGCAGGCTAAGATTCACCATCTCATGTTGAAAAATGTTTCTATTTATATACTTAAGTTACTAATGGCATATTCGAGCATGAGAACTGATCCTGCAAGAAGCTGCCGAAAACTAGATGTTATGGTGATACCGTGATAGGTAGTGAAAGTTAAACACTTAAAGGTTTGGGCAATCTTACTCTCCATCTCTGTTAAAGCACCACGACCATAATCACGGGCCGCCCATGCCAACAGATTTACGACTAGAAAAATCAAGCCATAGGCATATCTTGCCATCCAAGGATTCGATGCATTACGAAATTGACTGCACCATGAAAAGTCCTTGGATATGGTGGTACACCTCGCATTGCTAGTACTGCTGCTTGCACCACTTTCCATCTCTTCTTCAATATCAAAAAGCACAAGTGGAGCATGAGAGAAACAAGGTTCTCATTCCAACAAGATCTTCTGTTACCTTGCAGAAATAAACTTTTCTTAATCAAAGGAGATACATTACTGTTTGAGCCAAGCATCAATTGAAACCAAAGATTATAATAAACAATTTAACTTTTAATGTGTCTTCACGTAACTGACGGAATAATACTTATTTCATCAAGTCCTAACAGTCGTAGAATTTTTTGGCCAAGTATTACCTGTTATTATAGACTAAATTTTAATTTCGACACTTTTAACCGTTTCTCTTACGGAATCATTCTCTTTGCCTTAGCCCTCATTTCCAATAGTAAAGTGGTCCGCTGTACTTAAAAATGATAACTCGCCTTGTTTGTTTTGAGGGAAATAGTAATTCATAATCAACGATGGCACAACCAAATCAACGACGGCACCAATTAAATATGTTTTTAGAAAAACGTTTCCAATGAAATCCCCACGAAATAAGTCGATAAAACATTTCTTAGTTTAACAAAGTCTTACCCATCGAACACCGATTTCTTAACCTCCACTTTTCAGGAGAACATGGTATATCTTACCAAAACATTCTTTTCTCTGAGGCTCAAATGGAAATGGTACTTTAAACTTCCCTTTTTTTTCATTTCAAACAATTGGTAAAACATAATATAGAACCAATAACTTTAAAGACGAAGGCAAAATCAGAACTCAATTACCAGTTCTAGAATTTCATTTGAAAGAGTTGAGTGTAGTGGAGTAATTCGTTTCCTTTAACTCGAAGCAAGTGTTCAAATTATCGTTTGTTTACTCTTTCTAATTTTCTCGGCAAACATACGTCCAAAGCATTGATCGTGTATACTGTATAGGCATTAGGCAGTTCTATTAATGTATTTTTTGGAAAAAAAAAAAAAAAAAGCGCTGCTCTACAACTTATAATCCACAGAATATGAAATGTGAGGATGAAAATCAACAAAATGAAACAGATCATCCAGCAGAAAAGCCATAAGAACAGAGATAATAAATCTGCGACCAGTTTTTCTTTCTTAGAGAACGAATTTATAAAATATTTCCATGAAACATTGACTGAATGCTAAGCATTAAACTCCTCAGCAATTCATACGCAAATGCAGAATCAAATAATCAGAACTAGGAGCAACTGAAAATACAAAACAAAAAGGGAAGAGAAAACTAACAGAAATTCAAGCCTTGCAATGGAGCTCAGAATCAATAATCGATCAGGCCATAGGAACGCGATTAATCCTAAAAAATCAAGAAAAGGAAGTACCAGAGAGATGAAGATCAATGCCGGTATGAAGAAGCCGAAGACGTAAGCGAACACTGAATCATTATTTCTGGAAGAGGCTTGCTTCGCTTTTCCATCACTATCTCTCTCTCCTTTCTTTTGAAAGCAAACAAACAAACAGAGAGAGAGAGAGAGAGAGAGAGAGATTATGGATTTTGTTTGTGCTTTTGGCTCTTTTAATAATGATTAAACAGAGTGCGTGCATATGTGAGGCATTGCTTTTTGGTGGTTTTTTCTTTGCCTTGTATGCCTTTTTTATTTTTTTATTTTTTTCCCGCCGTTAGCTTCCTACGCTTCCTTTCAAAGCTCTCTGCCCAAATTACCCAGTTCATCAAGTTATTTGATTATTTTTACCCTTTATTTTCACCCCGTGACTATATGATTTTTTTTTCTACATGTACTTTTAATTATTAATTTGATATTTCATAAACTTTGTAATGTCAAGTGATCAATTGATTTAAGCAATTATTTAAAGGTTTTGTTCGCTTGAACCTCTAATAGAAGTATGGAGACTTATATAAATTCTCTCAATTAATTAGATTATAAATGCTTATCGAGTTAAAAAAAGTGATATAATAAGTAGGTTAAATTAGTATTTTATTCCCTTAACTATATTTAATGTTTCAAATTAGTTCTTTAATTTTGAAATATTTTAAAATAATTCTTTAATTTTATTTAACATTTTAAATTAGTCTCTTAATTTTAAAATATTATAAAATAAACTATTAACTTTATTTAATATTTTAAATTAGTCCCTTAACATTTAAAATTTTATTTTATTTAATGTTTAAAATTGATCTATTAATTTTAATAGTTATAGGACTAATTTAAAACATTTCAAAAAAATTTTTAATTTAAAATATTTATTTTAATATAACATATTTAAAACAAGTAATTTAAAAATATATAAAAATTATTTTTATAGATAAAATTACTAAAAAGGTCATACAAAAAATCTTAAAAACTAAAAAATACTTTAAAATTTCAATAGAATAAAATACTTTAAAAAATAATATTTATTTTAATATGAAATATTTATAAAAGTAGTATTAGTGATGTATTTTTATATTAAAATAAATATTATTTTTAAAGCATTTTATTCTAGTGAACTTTTTAAGTATTTTTAATTTTTTAAAATTTTAAAATAAATTTTTATTTTTTTAATTCAAATGATTAAACTAATAGTTTTTTATAATAAATTAACTTTTTTAAAAAGACTATTTTAAAACATTTTAAAATTAAAAGATTAATTTGAAATGTTAAATAAAATTAAAGAATTATTTTAAAACGCTTTATAGTTAAGAAATTAATTTAAAATATTAAATAAAATTAAAGAACCAAAATACTAATTTAACCTAATAAATAATAGTACGCATAAAATTTACTTTTTATTGAAATTCATGTATAGTCTTTAAATGAGATGTTGCGCATTCTATCTTAATATTTTCGCCTGAGGATTGAAAAGTTGTGCGCTTGAGTATTCATTATTTAAATTTTCACACAACTATATGTTTGAGCTACTTTTTTCTTTAAAAAAAATGGATACTATCCTCATATGTCTCTCATGATTATTTATTTTTAATAAGTTGATCTTATTTTTAGTGTCTGATCCAAAGTGTAGAACTCATTCAAATAATAAAGGAATATTTCATAATAATTTTATTACGAATGGGCATTATATATAAGCGGAGGGAAAAGCTAGTTCATATACTGGATGGAGTGGTTGGTAATTTGAGTGGCATAATTATGCCACTAGAGATTTTGTTGTTTCACGCCAAAGTTTGCCCCATGTTTATTATGATTATGTTTTCTGCAATAATAATGGGGCACCATGTCATTATTATATGCATGCATATAGCCTCGTTGCATTATAGCTATCGAAGTTCGCATGGATTGTAAGTGAGTTGTAATTTTATTAAGAAATGTGTGATAAGTTAGGATGTTATTTGTATAAAATATAAAATTTTATATGTTCATTTAATTAGATATATTACTTTTTTATTAATAAAGTAATAAATTTATTAATGGCAGGCTATCTGTATAAAATTAAAAATTTTAAGAGCTTCTTAATAATTTTTAAAAGTTAGATATTTATTTGTTTATGACTTGAAATTTTAAAAAAATTATGCATTTTGATATATTTTTAATTTCAATCCATGCACAAAATATAAAAATTTTTATGTCTATTTAATTAGATATATTATTATTTTTGGTTAATAAATTACTAATGACAAAATTATTTACACAAAATTAAAAATTTAAGAAATTTATCATCATGTTTAAAAATAAAAAAAAATTATCTATATATAACTAAAAATTCAAAAGAATTCTGTACGTCTAGCTCTTTTTTAATCTCAATCCATGTGTTTATCAGTGGCAAGAATATACACCAAAATTGAAATATATTGACCTATTGCAAGTGATTTTTTTTTTTTTCAGAACAGTAAATCTAAAATCATTTTTATTGAAACCCCTTAGAATCCTAAGTTTGAGCTTAGGGCTTTTGAATAAAGTTTGGAAGCTACAAGATGATCCACAAGTTCATGAGGTGTTAGAGGATTATTGTGAACCGCAATTTTTCTCTACATGACAAGAAAATATGCGAGATAATGAGCACTGACAGAAAATGGGAAAGTGGGGTGCTTTACGCAACTTAGGCAGTGTCCCATGTTCTCCAGAAATGGTCCCTTCATGGATTTCTGAATTGAAACCATTCTGCTCCATCCACCATGGTTCTTAAAGGAAAATTGATTTGCTGTTTCACTGAATAACTCTGCAAGTCACTATCGTTTTGTTTAATACGCAAGCTTACACATCAAATATATATATATATATATATATATATATATATATGTGTGTGCTTGTTCTCAACGCTCCAATACAGGCCATAGGAAGTTGGAGGGTGTGGGGAGAGAAAAATTACAGGCAAGAATTCGATAAAGCTGATGTTCTGGAAAATGACTAGTTTGATTACATAAAAATTCCCAATAATAGGTTCTTATTCATCAGGTTCCATGATAAAAATATTGTCAGTTTTGTTCCCTTTTTTTATTTATTTAAAAGAAAATTTTGTTCTAAAATTAAATGATTTTAGAAAAGTTTGTTGTTCAATATCATCTTTTATGATTTTTCAATAATTTTTTAGGGAAAAACCAACTTATGCCTATTGTGAATCACGGAGATGATAATTCATTTAACGCTTAAGCTGATAAAAAGTGTGAATAATTAACAAAAGACTTTAAATTTAAATCTTTATTTTATTTTGTACCATAAAAAGAATGCAAACCGACAGTAAATTCATGTGTTTATAATGTTGAGAAGCAATATTACCATCTTAAAATTTAAGAGTTTTTGTTATATTTAATATTCAATCAATCATTTGGGTTGAACTCAAATAGCGTATGAGACACTTTATCACAAAGCTTTTATTTATACTATATTTGGTATATTGAATTATTTTTATGGGAATAAAATAGTAAATAAGAATGGAAATGTTCCTTGTGAAATTAAATTTTGTGATTTATAATTATGTTTAATATGATATAAAAGAAATAAAAATGCTTTTTTTCTTATATCTGATTTAATAAAACAACATAGAAATAGAAAGGAAAGTTGCACAAAGGAACAAAATATCCCTCAGATAAAAAACTAATAAAATAATTGTATTTTTTTTGTAATTTATAGAAATATTAAAATATTTATTTTTTAATATTTGTATTTTTTTAATAAAATAATTGTATTTTTTTTGTAATTTATAGAATACTTTTAACTATTATTGACTAAAAAATATTAAAATATTTATTTTTTTTAATTCTAAAAAATGTTTTTTAGTTACTAATAACAAGAAAAAAATATAAAATATTCAAATTTAATTTTTTAATTAAAAAAATGCCCATCAAATTTTATTTGGTCACAAAAAGAAGGACATTTAAATATCTCGATTTAGAATTCCACAGACCAATTTGATCAAAATTATAATAGAACGCCTATTTCCTTTTTACAAGACACTATGAGATTCCAAGGTTTATAAGGCGTTTTCTCTCTTTTTTAATAATATATATATATATATATTAGTTTATGAGCTTTGGAGAAATGGGAACACAGAAGTTTGTGAGCTTGAACTTTCATTGCTTCACGTACATTGTTACATTTGAGCTTTTGCGGTTCCTTTTGCTAGAAATGAAGAGAATATAGTTTGTCCAATTTGATGAAAAACAAATAACGATAAGGATACAGTGAACCTCGATTACGAAGTCGTCAATCAAGGAACCATTGGTTCCCAAAATAAATTGGTTTCACTTTCTATGGGGAAAGTCATTTGGACCATTTACTCTTTTGAGTCTGAAAGCGTAAGATACGGAAACTTCTAGTTCCTATTTATATTTGACGTTGAATAGCTCTATGCATTACAATAGATAATTTTATTAACATATGCATTGGATCTTGAATTTTCATAATTTTAGATAATATTATCTTCAATCTTCAGTTAGACCTACGTAAGTTGAATTTAAAAAGAAAAAAAAAACCTAAAGTTTCATTATAGTTCTATTTCTTGCGGGTCAATAAATTCCTTTTGATTCAAGAAAGAATCTTATGAGAGAAATAAAAAGATATAGAAGTAGGCTCATACCTCTTTCTCTCTCTAACAAATTATCTTCTGAACAGAAAAAAAAAAATCTTGATTCCTCATGCAGACAACATGAGTTAGGCTGACAGTTTTTGTTATTTAAATTGCTAAATATAATTATGTGGATGTTGTGTGGGAATAACAAAATAGATGGAGCAAGAATATAAAAAAATGTCAAGGGTTTAAAAATTATATATAGAGAGAGTATAATATAAGAACAATTAATTGATATCAATATAAGAATTGACATATTTACATTTCATTGATTCAGTCATTAAAGTAGAAACATTTATTATATTGATCTTATAACTATAATTTTTATAATTTTGTGAATATGATCTTTATAATTAGGATTTTTAATCTGACATTGGATTTATTAAGAAACACATCCTATGAAAAATTACTAATGGTATAGGACTGATTTACATACACAAATATATACACATGAGAAGAAATCAATTGGTATTAGTGTAAGAATGAACACTTATATATTTTATTCTAAGAATTAATTTTTATTTATCCAATCACTGAATTAATTTACATACACAAATATGTTTTATTATAAGAATTAATTTTTATTTATCCAATTATTGAATTAAAGAATAATTATTATATTCATCATATATATTAAATTTCAGAACAAATTGACAACAACAAGCATGTAATCAAACAGTTAATAATTTTTTTAATATTTGAAAAATATATTGTACAGTAATTTACTAATATGTTGACAAATGAATTGATGTAAAATTTTATGAATATAATCTTCAAGATCAAAACTTTAATCCAATGATGAAATTTGTTTAAAAAAATCATTATATAAACCTCTTCATTATTGTTAATGAAAAAAGAAAAACCTTTATTGGAGTGTTTTGGGAGAAAGTGTATGGTCTTGACAATATCCTTGAGACCATAGCAAATAATGAAAAAGGAAAAATGAAAAGACAGACAATAATCATTGAAAATTGGAGGATCTCTCATGATATAAGGGTTTGCCACTACACCATGGAGCATATTTATTGAAAACAAATTGGCTAAACCAAGACATACAACCCAAAGACTAAATGGACCTAAAAAAACAAATCCTTAAGTAATCAAATCAAACCCACGCTCATGGAGAATCAAGAGAAAGGTAAAGGAGCAACACGCTCCTAAGACCGAATATGGTTAAAATTCAAAGTACCATGCAAGTTGAGGTAAAAAAGCCAAGCTCAGATTCTTTTCGAGGAAAATCTTGTGAGAGAAAGAGAAAGAAAAAGACAAAGGAGATGGGGCTTATATAGGTAAAGCCCAGTGTCTTTCTCTAACAGATCCTGGGAGAGGATCTGCTGGCTAAAAGGCTTGAGATCCATTGGCAGAGTCAAGCTTAGCTATGGCGTAAAACCCATCATTCCTAACATGGACGGAACCCATTAGGGGGCATGATCAAGGCCTCAAAAGGATGCTATGGGCTTAAAAGAAAGCCCGTCACTGAAATACACTCTGTGCCTCTCTACTCAATTGGCCCATTGTTCCCCCAATGTAGGCCAGACAGGCTGATGCCCCTGATTTGGTCCTAATGGTTTAGGTTGATTTAAATTTTCAAGTTTAATTTATAATTTAATCAATGAACTATTAAAATAAAATTTTCAAAATGCATCTAATGATAGTTGATAAACAGTTCAACTTTTCAGGAGATAGAGATCGAATTCTATATAGACTTACTAATAATTTATTATTATACAACTCGGCCTCTAACGTGTAAAATGCGTTACAACTGTTTAGAAGTTAGTGAGCGCGATTGAAATTTCATGGGTGTGATGTTAAATCAAAATCAAAACAAGGATAAACAAGGATGGGTTTAATAACATCATGTTCAGGTTTTTTGTTTGTGCGCTTGTTTTTCAAGACACCATTTTTTTTTTGGGTGCAATCTAGACATCATTTTCAAGTTTCTGGCAAACAAAAAACGATAGCAAGCATGGTAACTCAAATGTGTCATTCTCTTATGGACCCATCCATTCAGGCAAAATTGGTTAATATCATAATTGTCCTTTTCTTCTTCTTTGTAAGTTGCTGCTATGTTTTAAACACTGACAATTATGCTTTTTTTTCATTTATGCTCAATTATTGGATTAGGAAAAACATGCAAATATAGAAAAAGATAGCTCAAATAATGTAGTTCACACCTCCTTAAACTAGTATGAAAAATCACATTGGTCAGCTTTGGCACTACAGACTATATAGAGTGTAGTATAGACCCTTTTGCACCTTCCTCACCATTAGTTGGACTGCCTAGGCCCTTAAAAGAGACAATTCACCTTGCTGCCTACCATTGTTTTTGCCTTTCTTAAGGGAAAAAAAAAATATTTGTATTTTTTTCTGAAGAAAAATAAACTATTGTTTTTTAAAAAAATACATTCATTGACAAATAAATTATAATTAAAATCTTTGCCCATGATCAATAATTTTCCACATGGCCTTGAACGGTGAGGTAACATTCTAACCCAAATTATATGAAATTGTAAACTATTATATGTAGAATCATTTAACTAATGAAATTGTAGGAGGAGTTTTAAAATGATGGGGGAATCTTTAACGGTAAGGGTAATCTCAGTTAATTTTTGAAATTTACCACTTATTTGATAATTTAAATGGGCAGTATATTTTCTTTCTTGAAAGAGAGACTTGTCTGTTCTTTTTATTGTGTAGGGAAGAGGTCAATATCATGAGCACCTCTTTATGAAATGCCATCAATACGCTTGACCTAATCACAGGCTGTCCCTAGAGACCCTAAATAAATGATAGTTATGCCCTTGTTGAGGTAATACAACAAGTCAACTAACTTCTTAATATATATATTTCATTTGTGTGTTGGATATGAAAAGCCCTAACAGGCCACGTGAATATTATCCTTGGAGGCCCCATTTCATTAAGGTCATTGTCCCTTTTTCGTGGTGGTTTATGCCATCTTTTGCATCTTTTCCCACTTTTCATTCATCAGTGGCTAGAAAAGGACAAGTGGTGAAGGTCTATACTTTCCTTCTTTTCTCTTTTCTTTCCCATCCGTAATGGGTGGGTGAATTAATTGAAATGGTAGTTTGTATAATTCCATCTAATATAAATCGAAATGGCCCCCAAAAAAATAAATAAATTCATATAAGTTCATCTATTAATGTTTGTTACACATTTAAAAACAATTTATTATATTAAGCTTATAATTTTTTTACTATTAAATTCACTCATTTTAAATAGAAGTTTATAAATAGCTTGAAAGAATTTTTACCCCAATTAGGGTAAAAATTCTTTCAAGCTAGGTGTTGGTCACCTTGAACTTCATGTTCGAGCGAGATACGAGTTTCATTGGGTATGGAAACGAGCAGAAAGTGAATGGTTCATCAATATTCTTGCCGATGTTTTAAGTTTTGATTGACGTCAATCCGTGACCATACCCGAAAGAGGAAGCAGAGTACTGAAACGAGTAACAATTCTTGTGAATTGTGAAGCGGAAAAGCAGAATGAAAAGAGGCATAATGTGAAGAAAACTGCTGAGCTTTAAGCTTCTCACAAGGATAACAGTACCTATGTTCATAATTGCAATGGAGAGAAGGTGATAGCGCCAAGTAAACAGATTTGAATTCAAAATATCAAAAGATAAGTTTGCACATGGAGAGAGTAATCTCAAATTATATTAAATCAAAAGAAAAGGAGGCTTCATTGAGAATATTTAATCTAGCAGCACCCCCCCCCCCCTCTCTTTTTCAATGGTTCTTGCCTTCATGGGACGGCCATTCAGGTCCCACCATGGTCTGGAAAGGGGCCTGAAAACTTTGGTTGTGGCCTCTGATTCCAAGAATGAACACCGTTTCAAACCGCAAGCATAATATTCGACAACATAATTGCAGGCCTAAATTAATTATTTAGACCATTAATCAAGATATCTAATTGATGATTCCCCATCCTTTCCATGTTAAGTTTCATTTGCAAGCAAAGGATTAGAGAATTTAGAAAACAGATCCTTGCAAAGAGTGTGAATGAACACATACCTCTCTTTTGCCACTAATCTATCCATCATCCCGAAAATTACAAGCAGTCAGCTATGTGTAATTCTTCAAAGATAAGGATTCATGGACTCAAATAAAGCATTCAATCTTTGCAGAAACAGATTGGGACCGATCAGAGAAGGGAATGATATCAATTCGGAGAATCAATACAAGTAAAATGTTCACAATTATACTATAAATTCGAAAGCAAAAGAAACAAAAGTAAAAGTATGATATAAGAGAGACATTAACAATAAACCCCACAAACAAGCAGCAGCAGCAGATAGTGCTACTCTCTTTGCAGCCCTGAAATTATGGTCTCCAATTCATCCCTATGGAACCTACTCTTTCTCTGCCATTTTTCTTTATTTCACAACTCAAATATTCATAACAATTCAAATCAATATGGAGAGACTTTCTCCTCTTACCTCACTCATAACTACTCTGACCTCTTCTCTGTTTTTCCTTTTATGACTGACTATTCATGACATTCGAATAAGAACAATCCTGATGACTATGACTAAATTCTGCGGTGCACCAACCATTCTCATTCTGTTGATTATTTTTCCTCCATGAGCGACGAGAGTCGCGTTGTAAAAGAGAGCATAGTTGATGAGGTGCAGGAAGAGGGTATACAAGATATGGCCGACAATGTATAAATCTTTTTGTTGTTGATGGAGGGAAGGATAGAGGAGAAAAGTTCTCAAAAGAATCAATAGAAGGGTGGTGGAGGTGGAGATGCGTACGATACTCCAAAGACAGGTGGCAAAGGCCCTTCATATACAGGAGCAGGTGGAGGGCTTCCATATATAACCGGAGGAGGTGGAGACGGAGAAGGTGGAGTTTCACACGGAGGCGGTGATGGTGGCGGAGGAGAATGGTATACTGGTGGTGGTGGTGAAGTGTAATGAACAGGCGGTGGTGGTGGTGGTGAACCATAGTGAACAGGAGGGGGCGGTGGAGAACTATAGTGAACGGGAGGTGGTGGTGGGGAGGCATATACAGGTGGTGGAGGGGGAGAGGGGGACGGGGGTGGTAAATAGGGTGTGGGAGAAGGGGGCGGTGGTGAATGCTCTTCACAAGGCGGTGGAGGTGGTTCTATACAAGGTGGGGGAGACGGTGGGGGTGGTGAATGGACAGGGGGAGGAGGAGAATGGACTGGAGGAGGAGGTGGCGGTGATAAGTAGGGATAAACAGGCGGCGGGGGCGAGTGAGGAGGCGGTGGAGGTGAATGATGAGGTGGCGGAGGCGAACTGTAAGAATAAGTCGGTGGTGGGGGGGAGAATACGGGAGCCGGTGGTGGTGGTGGTGGTGAATTTGGTGGCGGTGGAGACCGGGTACAATATGGTGGCGTTGGAGTTGGTGAAGGCGGTGGAGGAGATGGAGGGGGAGGTGATGGTGGAGGTGGCGACACAGAAGGTGGGGGAGGTGAAGGTGGGGGCGGAGAAGGTGGAGGCGGAGAATAGACTGGCGGGGGTGGTGAAGGCGGAGGTGGTGGCGGAGAATAGACCGGAGGAGGAGGAGGAGGAGGTGGAGAATAGACAGGCGGAGGTGGTGGTGGGGAATAAACCGGCGGAGGCGGGGGTGGTGGAGGAGGTGGGGGTGAATACACCGGAGGTGGCGGTGGAGGCGGAGATTGGGGAGTGTAAACAGGTGATGGAGGAGGGGGTGAGGGAACAACAGGTGGGGGTGAGGGAACAGGAATGGGAGGGGAAGGGTGGGGAGGTGAAGGAGGCGCAGGAACAAATGGTTTACATCTAAACGAATTACAATCCACAGGCCGAGACAAGAACGACTTACATTGTGCCGCTGACCTCTGTAATGGCCTCGCCGGCAAGCAGTTTCTCCGATCATCGAAGGACGGCAAGCTCAGGCACACCGGCGGCTCCCCAGTGAAAAAGTTATATGAATACGTAAAGTTCTGGAGATTTGGGAGCATACAAATGCTCGCTGGAATTTTCCCAGAAAGCAAATTGTGAGCTACATCCAACTGCTCAAGGCTCACCATTCCTCCAATGGTGTCTGGTAAGGGACCCAAGAGCTGATTGAAGCTCACATCGAACACTGTCAAGTTCTTCAGCAAACCAATCTCTGAAGGCAAGCACGAACGGAAGGCATTGTTCATCAGAATGATCTCGTTCAGGTTCGACATGTTGCCCAAGCTCGCCGGGATGCAGCCATGGAACTTGTTGTTGGCAAGAACGATGACCGACACCGGAGAGTTCCCAAAATTGTCTGGAAGATCGAACACAAAACGATTGTGGTTTATAAAGATCGCGTCCAGATCCTTGTCGAAAAGCTCTTTAGGCACTGTCCCTTCAAACTCATTGAATCTCAGATCCAAGAACTTGAGAGTGGGAAGCCTCAAAACCACTTCCGGGAACTTCCCGGCAAACCTATTGTTACTGAGATCCAGTTCAAACAGCAGTTTCAGTCTATCAAACTTGTGAGGAACAGTACCACAGAACCTGTTGGAGTTGATATGGAAGAGAGCAAGATCCACGAGTAGTCCAAGCTCTTCCGGCAAATACCCAGCAATGTCACCGTGGTTGAGATCAATGCCGGCGACGGTACGAATCTTGGGGTTGTCCAGCGCACGAGTACAGTAAACCCCAGTATAGTTACAGACATTAGGTCCAACCCAATTGGCAGTGAGATTTAGCGGATCGGAAAGAATGGCTTGCTTCCAAGCTTGTAAAGCTATATAAGCATTTTTAATGCGATTGTTCTCGAAAACCAGAGATGGGTCAACAGTGACATCTTCTTCTCTGTCGCCGAACTCGTCTCTATAGTAAAGAAGCTGACGTTGCCTGATGTACATGACTTCAGCGTCAGTGAGAGCTCCATGGTTGGAAATGGGGACATCGGTGGAGGCAGAGAGAGAGAGAGTGCCTAGGAGGAAGGCAATGAGGAGAGGAAAATAGACCTTCTTCTTCATCTCACATCAGGCATATGAGAAACCAAATGCCACACTTTCTTAAAGCTCTCTTCAGCTACCACTTCCTCTTTCTCTGTTATTTTCAGGCGAGACTGGAAGTGGGTTTTGCAGAAGCGTCGACCTTGAGATCTGAGGAAAATGCAGGTGTAGAGAGAGAGAGAGAGGGAGAGACTTGGGTGAAGAAGGAGGAAGAAAGAGGGTTTGTTCTAGGGATTTTGGAGCTGTGTGAGTATATGAACGAGTGAAGGGCAGGAGAGTGGGCCAGAAATAATTCATCTCACGACAGCTAAATCACAGCTCAACTCAACTCTCAAAAGCCCACAGTATTCTCTCTCTTTTTTTTTTTTTTTTTGCCCTTTTTAATTCATGAAATAATTATATTATTATTGGTTTTTTTTTGTGTTGCTTTTGGATTTTTCAGATTAAAAAAGAAAACACCACCTGACGCTGTTTAAATTGAGCTCCTGCCTTTAACGTTTGGAATAAATTCGTAGACGCGGAACCGCACCACCCAATTTCAACTCATATTTATTTATTAATAATTCATTGTTTCAATTGTGACTCATAATTTTAAATAATTTGCAGCTTGTAACAACCTCATAGGTTTGACAATAATCATTTTTTTTATAGAAAAAAGAAAGCTGTTAGCATGATTGTAAAATTTAATGGAGAGGTCGATGGTGCCGAATTTCGGCGAGTTGACCGGCTAAACCAGTTAGCGAGTATCTTATTTCATTTATAATTACGCACAAACTTATTTTACATAATTTTTACTTATTAAAAAAATTAAAAACAGACATATGTGGAGATACTGTAGCACAGACTGGCAGATATGGGCAATAAGGAAATGTTGATTAAATAATTATTTAACCTACAAGAGAGATTCCCCTAATTGAATTATTATATGTAATAATTGTTAAAATTGCAAAACATTTAATTGTGCTGTAAAGAATGTGCGTTTTCTCCTTGGTTCGTCGTTTAAATAGAACCCAACGGCCATCCATCCTATACGGAAACGACAACTTTAAATCCCATTCCAAATTTTCAAACCCTAGGCACTTCGGTGTTGCGCGTCCGCATCACCGTTGTGCCAGGTCAGCCCGTGGTGCCTCAGTGGGGTCCACCACCATACTCCTCGGATAAATAAACACGTCCATTGCGATATGGAAATTGAAAAGAGACAAGGAAGCGCAAGTGCTTTGATTGGGACCCACGCGTCACGTCGTGCCCGGCTGGATCGTCGGCGCTGAGGGTATGGGCCCCACATCTTCCCCTGCATTGTTGTGCACCGCGTCCGCATGCGCGTAAACGCGCACCGCATCCTCATTATTCTCTACTGTGGCTTAGCTTTTTTTTTTTTTTTAATCCTTAATTGACTAAATCACCCTCCACCCAATTTAAATTGCGTAATGGCCGTTAAACGCGGCTTGCTTTGGCTACAGTTTGAGGTGTAACATTGAATACAGCGGAGGATTTTCTTTTTCTTAAGGAAATTACTAATTTAATTTCTTACAAAAATTTTTTAATTAATAAATGAGAATTACATAATTATTAACTTATAATTTAAACTTGTTTAAATGATATTTTCTTCTAAAATAATATTATTTAGGCAAATCATACAAAGTTAAGTGATTCGGCTTCTTTTCGAATAAAATTTGCTTAAATAATATTGTTCTAGTAGATATTGTAATATAGATAGATTAATAATTACTGAGCTTTCATTTAATAATTGAAAAAAGTTTATCTAATGGGGGAGTATATTGATTAAAAAAATCAGAGACTAAATAAAAGAAATTATCTATGAATGATTAAATTAAAAAAATGGTCATCTTTCATAAATTAAATTATTATTATTTTTGTGGTCTGAGATAGAGTGGCGGATGAGAACAGATAAACAAAGGAAGGTTCCATGTGTTAATTGCGTTGTGGTTTTGGTTAGTTGGATTGGTAGTGCTGCAGTGCAATTTAACTGGAATCAAAAGTACTTTCTTATAATGGAACCATTTTGTTTTTCGCCAATAGTAGCAATGGAAATTAATTTGTGAGAATTATAACTAATAGGCTTTTATGTTTAAAAGAAAATAACATTAATGATTTTAAATAATATTAAGGATTCTAACTTTATAAAATTGATATAAAAAATTTTAAATTACAATTCTTCATAAGAATTAAAAGATAGTAATAATTCCATCAGTCATTTGTAATTTTGAGATACTTAGATAATAATTTTGGTTGCTGATAAAAAAAAAAGATAATAATTTTGGTTTTTAAAAGAAATCAATTTTAAAAATTTGTTAATACTAATTTTATAAAATTAAAATCCTTAAACATCATTTTCGGTGTATTCTAATGCTGTGATGGGCTATTTTATTGTTTCGCACCATTTCATTAAAAAAAAAAACCCTTTAAGCAGGGGACTTCAATATTGACTTCTTTTTTTCTTTTATGAAACAGCACTTGACATCCGTACTTATATATTTTTTAATAATACACTACTATAATTTTTTTTTTCAATATTAAGGATTCTAACTTTATAAAATAGACAATAAAAATTTTACAAACTAAAATTCTTCTTAAGAATTAAAGAATAGTAATAATTCTATCAGTGATTTGTAATTTTGAGATATTTAGATAATAATTTTGGTTTTTAAAAAAATTAATTTTAAAATTTTGTACATACGTATTTTATAAAATTAAAATTCTTAAATATAATTTTCCGTATATTCTAATGCTGTGATGGGCTATTTTATTATTTCTCATCATTTCATTCCAAAAAAAAAAAAACTTGCAGTAGAGGATTTTAATAGTGACTTCTTTTGTTCGTATGAAAGAGTACTTGACATCCGTATTCATTTTTTAAAAATAATACACTACAATAATTTTTTTTTACAATATCTCACATTCTTTGAATTTATAGGTTTCACTATGATCTTTTACTAATTATGGTTTAAAAGAAAAAAAAATCCAAAATGAAGCAACACAGTCCTTTGTTAATATATGTCGAAACAAATAATTTAGTATAATTATATGCATATAGTGGGATTGAATCTAAGTTCAATATAAAGATCAGAAAAAAATTATTGACAAAGGGCTTACATACAAATAAAATTAATTCATGTCTAAAACTGATATTATTTTTATTTCACTTAATTTTTTAAAAATTACTCATCTAGTCCGTATTATAATTTTATTTTAGTTTGTATAGTCAACAAATTTATTATTGGATCCTTTATGTTTCAACATAGCTAATTGTGTACCACATTAACACTTTAAATATATATAATTTAAGCTAATTCATATATGCTGCTAAGTATAAATTGCATTACTTGCCATATATATGAGTAAATTCTACTTTATATTATTTACTTTTATCTGATTCTTTGACATAAATTATATAAATTCAAAATATAAACGTATAATAAACTATATGAGTAAAATTAATGATACTTTAACTAAAATTTAATAACAATAATTAGATCAAAATTTTAAACTATTTGAATGACACTCCAATAGAATAATTTAACTTAATTTTTTCATCTAATCCAAACTCAATCAGTTTGTAAGGAATCCCACATATCCAGCAACAATAAAAAAGTTGCAACGATTATTATATAATATAAATGTTAGTTTTATTAGTGCAGGTTCATTGACAAATTAATGAAGGTTATTGACTTTGTTGTAACTTGTTTAACAAAATTAATAATTTTTAATGTAATGTATAATAAACAATAAGGAAAATAATCGTAACAAACAAATTTACCCAAGTTATGATTTGTTTGACAAGGCAAACCAATTCTAAGGTACAATAAATTAATATTGATTAGTAATAACATATAATTATTGGTTAAGGTCAGAGAACAAGTTTTATAAACAAGGATCAACCACTCTCATTTGGTATGCTTTATTTTAAATCGATTATCAAGCATGTAGATCGAATGGTATCCAATCATAAGAACAATCTGAATTATTGTTTTATAGTCACTCAGATCAGCACTCATTATCACTAAGTAATTAAAATAGTATTAGTTTTAGTTATAGTTTTTGGTTTTTGCTAAGTATTAAATAAAATAGCATTTGTTGGAGAAAAAGAAAAGAATGTAGAAGATTGAGGACAAAGAAGAATGGGAGATGCTTACGTGGCAGTGCTTGCCACGTATAAGGACAAGATTGCCAGCCGGCAAGGAAGCCGTTGAGGTTTCAGAGACACGTGTCAGGAATTGGACGGTCCATGTCGTCATAGAAGATAATATTATTTGGAGAAACAATAGGCATGGCGTTGGAATGGGACCCACGTGGGGGCTGACTCCTTCGTCGCCTCAGATATTGTTGACTTGGAATTGTTCTTAATCAAATTTACCACTTTTCTATTTTTCTTTTAATGCAAATAATTTTTTTAAAAAAAATTTAAATCAAAAGCCACACGTTACATTCGAACAGAGCTTGATTGATATACTCATCCCTTACAAGGGGATAGGAATGGAAATCTTGCTCTGATACAAAATCTTCTGTCAGTATGCAAAAATCCTGTCCCAAGATTTGCAGAAAATACTTGCAAGACATAAATAAATAAGATTAGAAATGACAACTTACTGTTGAACAAACACAATTGTACGGATTGTTGAGTCAAAAAATAAAAGATGCCTTTCAAATTGATCTTTGTCAAATTTGCCATCCTTGTACATGTTTGTAAATTTTTACAACTCTCAAAGAAATTATCATTAAAAAAATAGAAATATATAAAACATTTTTTATATTATTTAGATAAATATAATACTTAAATTCAAAATTTTTTGAATATATTATGTCTATATATTTTTAACATTTAAAATTAAAATTTATAAATACCAAATATAAAAAGTTGCTATTAATAAAAGAAAGGTTAAATAAGTATATTATTCTCTTAATGTTATTTAATATTTTAAATTGATCTATTAACTTTTATTTTAAAATAGTCTTTTAATTTTATTTAACATTTCAAATTAGTCCCTTAATTTTAAAATATTTCAAATTGGTCCTTTAATTTTAAAAATTAAGGGATCAATTTAAAAAATTTCAAAAAATATTTTAATTTAAAATTTTTTTAATATGAAATATTTAAAAAAAGTAATTTAAAAATATATAAAAGTTATTTTTACGAATAAAATTATTAAAAAAGTCATGTAAAAGTATTTGTTTAGTTTAATCACTTAGAACAAAAAAAACACATATCATAAAATTTTACAAACTAAAAAATACTCCAACAATTCACTAAAATAAAATATTTTAAAAAATAATATTTATTTTGATATGAAATATTTATAAAAATAATATTAACGATGAATTTTTATATTAAAATAAATATTATTTCTTAAAGCATTTTATTCCAGTGAACTTTTTTAAGGATTTTTTAATTTTTAAAATTTTATAATAAATATTTTTTTATTCAAGTGATTAAACTAAAAAAGTGTGTCTATATGATCTTTTTTATAATTTTATCTATAAATTTTTTTAAATAATTTAAAATTACTTGCTTTCAATATTTCATATTAAAATAAATATTTTAAATTAAAAAATTATTTAAAATATTTTAAATTAATCCCTTAACTTTTAAAATTAAATAACCAATTTGAAACATTAAATACAATATTTTAAAAGTTAAGGGACTAATTAATTAAGGAACTAATTTAAAATATTAAATAAAGTTAAGAGACTATTTTAAAATACTTTAAAATTAAAGGATCAATTTAAAATGTTAAATAAAATTATAAGATTATTTTGAAACACTTTACAATTAAGAGACCAATTTAAAATATTAAATAAAGTTAAGGGATCAAAATACTAATTTAACCTAAAAGAAATAATTTTGGGATGTAACCTAAATTACAAATTTTAAAAGAAGAAAATACTCTCACACATCATTTGTACAATTGTAATTAAGGGTCAACCCAACCCACCCTAATTACATTAAACTTGGTTAGAATTAGGTTAGAGATTTTATTACAATTAAAGGATGAGGTGACTTTGTTAATCAATTTAACTCAATTTATTTTATTATTAATATATATATTTTAGAGATTTATACAAAAAATTATTTTTTAAGAATACAATTTTATTACAATTTATATAAAAAATTTATTTTATTTTTACGTCATTTTATAATTTTTACTATTTGTTTTTAAATCTAACCAACCTAACCTAACCCACGTATTTCGATGTTTGTTCACCCCTTATTATAACTATATTGATTTGGAATTTAGATGGAATTTAGAGGAATAATACCACACCCAAGCATGTCCTCATTGGACTCACAAGGAACGAGAAGGTACTTATAAAACAACAAAGAAAGAAAGATGTCTTGCCACTTAAGACTTCACCATTCTCATTCTTAAGCACCCTAAAGCGTTGTAAATGGAATAAAGAAAAAGCAAGTGTGTTGCTTTTCATCTCTCCCTAAGCAAAGTGGAGGAACAATCAATGTGAACGAAAATGAAATTCAAATATTTTAAGGGAAGATAAAAAGGAAACGCTGACCCATTCTCCTTCCTCTTTTTTTTTATAAATTTTATTCTTTTAATTTGTTTTCTTGCATATATTTAAATAAAAAAGAAAAAAAGAAAACGTGTGACAAAAGAGAGCTAGCATGTTTTGAAGTTGTTAACATTAATTTAAGCATATTTTAATAGATTCATTTTGTTCACTTCAGTTAAAAACTAAAAGCATTAAAAACTAATAATGATAATAATAATAATAATAATAATAATAATAATAATAATAAAAGGAAAGGAAGGCATCGAGGAGAGACATAAAGAGAGAAAAAGACGCGGCAACGCCAATTACGGAGAGATTCAAGAAGTCAAAGCTTGACTCTTGTACATGCTTCTCCTCCGGAAAATGATGCGCTCATATGCAAATTATATTTTAAAATAAAAAAATAGTAGGGATAACATAATTAAAAGTTTAAATTATTATAAAATATGAGTAATTAAATAATCAAGTTTGAGTATGGAAATTTTATTTTTATTTTTAATTAAAAATTAATCACGTATTTTTTAAATATAATTTATAATTTAAACGAGCTAATCCTTCCATCCACCGCTACTTTTATTTTCTTATCAACATCTTTAGTTATTTATTTACATTAGCCTCCTCATTATTTTTTCTCGTAAATTTAAATTTTGCTGATGCTAGAGACGTGGTTTGCTGTCTGCACAAGTATGTTTAGACTTTAGGCTACGTTTAAGTTAAGAGGAAAATTTTCAAGGAGATGGAAATAAAGTTTGAAAATTTAAATTATATTTGGTATAATATATAAATAAATAAAAATATTTTTTATTTGTATATTTAGTAGAGTAAAAATAATAAAAAATAAAAGAAAAAATTGAACGTGTGACTATAATATCTATAGTATCAAAAAATTAAAATATTTATTTTTTGATATAAAATAATAAAATGTTTATTTTTATTTAACAATAATAGAAAAATGAAATATATATTTTTAATAGTGCTCAAAATATTAAAATCAAACGCTTATTTGGCTCTTCCAGCTGCAACTTTTGTTTGGGGTAAATAGGACTTTTTACTATGCTTTGAGTGTGTACATTTACTTTTCATCCAAATATGGATGGAAAGCACAGTGACTCAGTAATGTGGCAACGGCTGTCATAAAAGAGAGCAAATTAAGTCTACCAAATGTGAATGGCTGATTTTCCTTTTCCCTTGCAGTTTCCTTTTCACTGTTTGCACAGCTACCAAACGAGTTTGGACCAAAGAATCTTAAGGAATGATGAAAGTATAAGCTTGGGAACATAATTTTTTCTAATATATGATATAATAATTAGTATATATGATTACATTTATTATTATAATTATATTCATTAATTACATAAAAATTCATATTAATTATTTAAGAATGATTAATTATTAAATTATTTTATCTTTTAAGTGATTATTTAATAAAATCTTATTTTATATTTAATAATTATTACATCCTTGTTGTTGGATGTATCAACGCTCTTCTTAAAATAGGCAAAATGATTGAAAAAAGATAAAAAGTCTACTGACTTGATGATATGGAATACATAAATGTTATTATCTTCTTATGATTTTTTTTATTTTATGTAATTTTATGAAGATTTGAATATTAAAAAATTATTGTAAATTGTATTGAACTCAAGTCTTAGTGTTAAGAGAAAGGTATTTTTTTTCCAAAGTAATATGTAATATTTATTATATTATTATGATTATTATTTAATAATATTTATTTATTTATTATTTTTTAAAGGGTGGATATTAAATTTATTTTTTATTTATAAAATTAATTTTTTTTAATTTTTTTCATTCTGTATATCAAATAGTAATGTTTTTTAATTTCATTCAGTTTTTTCGGTGTGGCCAAAATTACATTTATAATCTCAAGTTACATGTGACGGGTGAAATGTGTGTGGCCTTCATCTTACTTCTTATATCACGAGAATAATTATGGCATTCATCACTTGTACAGGTCAGTGTATTTTAATTTATTTACTTTTTGGTAGAAGGAGATTAAAGGAAAAGGAAAATGAATTTATTAAATAATTTTGTATGATGAATATTTTGTAAAATTAAAAAATAATTTATTTCTATTTTATAAGCATAAGAATCAAGACTAATTATTATACTTCATTTATGTAGGGTTTATTGTGCTCTTATTACTATTATTTTGTATTCTAATATTATTTTTAAATAAAGACATGAAAGTCATTTCTTTGTTATTTTTTATTTTTATATTATTTTTATTTAATTTAATATACAAACAAAATGATATTTTTATTTATTTTTATATATTATCAAATATAATCACTCCATTCTATTTGCATTATTATCTTCTTTTCATTTTAATATCTAATAATTTTATATATCAAAACGGCCAATTAATTTTTGGGAGCCAACTGTGCTAAATGGGAGAAGTACCATGAAGTCTATTCAAAGACGAGAAAAAGAATTTTCACAAAGTACATTCTACGCTCTCTTTGTGCAACCCACTATAAGGTCGTTTTCTCCTTCGACTTGTTCTTCCTTTTTTTTTTTTTTTTGGTTGTGTAGAATTTTCAAACAATTTATAATATTAATGTATGGTCTTCAACTTTTTGAATAATTATTATTCCCTTGACCTTTCGTGTATGTCTTTTTCTCTCCATATAGAGAGTTATGTGAATTGTGAACAAAGTCAAGGCTTCAAGTTGCACGAAATCAAAACTGAAAATTTTCAAGACAATTATAATGGAAGTAAGGGTTCACATGCTGCTCATCTATTCCGTCCCCAAAATTTATTTTATTAACATTCTTCACGGAAGGCCTGCTTTTAAAATAATTACACTATTTACATTCTTCATTTGTGTTGTGTATGGATCTCATCAATTTTCTTATCTAATTATACTAAGTATCTATCTCTGTGTCTGTCTTCTTCCCTCGGGTCCTCTTGGCTTTATGTATCAAATGTTACACTGAATGAAGTGGACAAGACAATAATAATAACCTACGCCTGTTATAAAGAAATTTCAAATTGTTTCGGCTTGCTTGTTTCTTCTGGGGCAATTGTCATCGAACCAGTTGACTGAATAAAGATAGCTTGGTCTGGAACAAACTACCACCACCACCGGTTCAAAAGTCTAAGCCATAGCATCTGCAAACCAGAGTTTTGTGGTAGATATGGCAAAGAATAATTTTATTGATATCTCAATATTATTTGTTTTCTGTAAATTTAATCTAGAAAGAGATAAATGTTGAAGACTTTACGTCCAAGCTTAAACAAATCAAGATGAAAAATAAACCAACACATACACGCACACACGACCTTTTATTATTATAAGATTGTGCCTAGGTCCGTATTAATGATGGCCAATTGTGCCTAGGTCCATATTAATAATGATCTTTTATTATTATAAGATTTTAGGGATTATAAGAGAACCTCTTAGACTTTCCTCTCTAGATCTAAATTTTTCTCTTATTCTCACTCGCTATAGAGTTTCTTTTATCTTATAATTATGTAAATACCCAGCAAAAAAAACCCCTTAGAAAATTTCCTAAATCGAAATACAAAATTAATTCACATGACACTTTGCTCCCTGATTCTTTTGTACCATGCAGAACTTTTATGTCAGCGCTGCAGTACCGAACACCTTGTTAAGCTGGTCTGCCTTTTTGCTATCCCTAGATGGTTTTCTCTGATCTTAACCCACATATTGCAACAATAAATTGATCAAACTAAGTATATAATACATATAAACATGTCATTAGACTTTTTAGTAAAACTGAGATTATATATATTTATCTTTGTTTATAATTAATTTCATCTATTAAGCAAAATTAATAAAGTCTACGGGGGTCTTAACTCTGAATTTTGAGATAGATACTATAGGAATTTCTTCTGGATACGTTTTCTTACTTTTCACTTGTTCTTTCATTAAAATCGGTAGTATGAATGCTTTAAGGGACGTTTTGTGAGAATGGGCGCCCTGATTTGTTAATAACGTTGGCACCATTATCTCGTGGCTATGAATGCCTTGCAAGTTAGGGCTACCTTCGTCTCTCTAAAGACAATAACACTGAAGATAATTTTCGTACCGGGTAAAACGGATATAAATGGTAAGGGATGGGATGGGAAGCAGATGAAGATACAAAAACTTAAGATTGTCCCTTATCAGGAACTTCCCGTGTGGTGCCATGTGCTTGGTTCTCATCCTATCATTATCAGGGACCTAGTGCCCCAAGAAGATAAGATAGTGTCTTTCCCCCTTCATAAAGGGACCAAGGTTTTCCATGGTTTGTGGCATTGGTCTCTCTCATCCGGCAAAATCAACACCATATTTACTGTATCTTATTGCCCTATACATACTTATATTGACATTCCCTAGCTACCTTTGTTATTTCCATTGAAAACTACAAATTAACTCTTATTTGATAGAGGAAATATATTTTTTTAATGTTAAATTGTATAAAATTCTTTTAAATTTTGAATCATATATAAATAATTTCTTTTATTTTTAAAACCTAACAAATTTTTTAAAATTTTTTAATTTGTACAAATAACCCTCTACCATTAGTTAATTTATTATTTCACTAACGAAATATAATACAATAGTAACAATAATAACCCTAAACTTTTTGTTTGGTACAAATAATCTTTTTAAATTTTAGATTGTGGACAAATACCTTTATAAACTTTAGATTATGTGCAAATAACTCGTTTAATATGTCATATTCTATTAGTAAAATAACAAACTAATTAATAATAAAAATTTATCTACACAAATTTAAAAATTTAAAGGGATTTACTGTTAAATTTTAAAAGTTAGTAAATTATCTACATGACCTAAAGTCCATGAGGGTTATGTGTAATTTAACTACTTTTTAATCTTGAAAGATACATCAAATTGAATTCTTTGTTCCTTCTTTTGGAGCCAAACTATTTAGATCCCATTTGAATACTCTATATTTGAAAATTTTTAAATTCTTAATCATCTAATAATTTTTTTTAATTTTAAAGAAATAAAAATATAAAATGAAAACAGCCTTCTAACTTTCATTACACAGACAATCCTTCCTAATAAAAGTTTATTTTCATTTAGCATTTGCTTTTTTCAAAATTAAAAAAAAATCAAAATAAAAAAAATTGAAATTTAAACTACCCAAATCTATCCCATTGGAGCAATAGAAAATTTGTGTTATGTATACATATCTCAACTACTTTATTCTTGAATTTTAAAAATACACAATTTAGTATTTGAAAATTTTTCTCTTGTTACTCATTAATTCCCTGTCAATAAAAAACGAGACAAAAATAGGCAAATTTACAGGTTTCAAGGCTAATGAGTAGTAAATCAAGAACTTTAAGAGATTGGACGATATATTCCTAAAATTAAGAGACCAAATATCTTTTTGAGGACTAAAATTACGTTTCCTCTATTTAATACCCAAGAGGCTAAGTAGATATGAATTTGCATAATAATCAATGTATTTGGCATATAATCCATGGGCCACATATAGAAGGAAAAAGAAAAGCCAACGAGGTGAAGCGAGATTATATTGTGCGATGATCAATCATTTGAGGATTATATAACAAATTGCAGGCTGAAGTGTTAATTTAACCTTGAAGATCTTTTCAGAAAGAGTGGAGAATCAGGAAGTAGGCAAGCAAGCTCAAAACTCAACTGTAGTTATCACCTAAACATGAGACCCACTTACTCCCACTTTACCTTTTCCCCCATTTTTAATGCTCTGTTCTTATCTCATGTGAACGTAGATAGAGAAAGCAACAGAGATACTTGGAAGAGGCTAAAACTATACATTTCCCCCCCAACCCATGAACTTGTCGGCACGTTAGAACAAACAACTTGAGTTGTTGTGTTGATCAAACTAACCGTGACAAATTTGATTAGTTGCAAAACGCGTATTCGGAGAAACCCCACATCCTCAGGGAATACGCAACCTTTTAAATGCCAGCTCAGTTCGCATATCTGATAGAAGAGGGTAAGCTAAAATACATATAAATTGCAAAAGACGCTTGTAATTCTTTTAAAAATTAATCTGCGTTCTTAGCACATTTTTACTAGTATTCTAGTCCTTTAAGTCTCCGACCACCTTTGTGTTTCCCGAAATAATGCTAATCAAAACGTAACGGTATGACTGGCCATGATTGGGACATTCTTTAAAGAGTATGAGCTTAGATTGATTAAGAATGCGAAAAGGTATTTAACTAGGCAAAAAAAGGAAAAAAAAAAAGGGAGACAAGCGGACAAAAACAGGCAAGGCAGATTATAACTAAAATACTAGTGCTAAACTACAATTATTGTAACATAATACTATGTATTATATTGATTCATTTTTGCTACCAAAAAAAAAAAAAAGGAAAGAAAGAAAAAGAAAACACACCATCTGAGGCACCTGGTCCCCTGGGGTTACCTGTTTCTGGCCCACTGCCAACCTGCTACAAGTTGTAAAGCATATTGAAAGAAGAATCCGATCAAGCGACATATGTATGAGATCTCCAAAAGCACTCCTCTTCATTTTTCCCATTCATTTCTGTATGCCCTTCTGGCTCTGTAAAAGCGAAATGGTGTCACACGAATAATTACTCATATAAGGAACTGAAGAGGCACTCTGGAAGGAAATAGCAAAGATCACCCTGCAATTGGTAGAAAATACATGAATCTAAAGCTGGAGGCCAAAAACTAGGATACGTGCCAAGAAAAATGCTGACAAAGCAACAATCACTTGCCATAACACAAATCGGCATCTGCATTGCTTCAGTGGTTAGATACGTGGGTGCACTACACTAGCATAAAATTGTCCGTGGACTAGAATTTTAATTAACCAGAACCCTACCTAGCAATTGGATAAGTGAATACGATGTTACTCTAAAGCATTCATGACGATTGTATATTGCAATAACAGAATCTTGGCATTTGGTTAGCGATAGCATATAAAGTTCAACTTTTATTATTCCCATTATGCTGAAGGAGAAGATAGTGATGGGGAAGCAGGCAAACAGAAAGAAAGGGAAAATTACATGATCATGATGATCTTCCTAAAGTTATTGCGGGTGTTAGGCACAATCTAACAAGTTTATCATATTAAATCCATATGCTATTAAACGAATTGTACACATAATTCAATTTATATAAAAAGAAAACTTAAGTACAATTTTAAGTATTTACTATCAAGTTTTTTAATAAAATTATGACACGTTGGTCAGCTTTTTTGAAAGAACCAATAATGCGGTTGAGTTATTTAAAAAAAAAAAAATTCACATGTTATATTTTTATTAGATAACCTGGTGGTAAACACTTAGAAAATTTTATCCAAAATTTTGTCCTTTATACGAAAAAAAGGTTCAGAATAGAAGATTCCAGAGATTGGATCCCATGTATCTGATAAATTCGTTATTGCTTCTTACTGAAGAAAAACTTGGCCTAAAGAAATTTCAAAAAGCTTTGTTTTTGACCTTTTCAAGTCAGCAACAAAAAATGCAGATCGAATGTTCAGCTTGAGCTACGCAAATGCAAAAAGAAACTATATCATAAATGTTAATTATTTATGAGGATAGAAGTAAATAGACTTGTGAAGAAATGTAATTACAAAAACTATGCTGACATGGAAACACCTGTTCGGACCTGAACATGTAGTGTATTACAGCTGTATCAAGCTTAATATTACCTATTGAAGTGGCGCAAGCATTGCCATCTCAAACATAAAAAATAAGCAAAAATGATATAGGTATCAACAAATCAACACCATATGACTACTGATATAGAAAAAAGTCATCGAATTTGCCCTTAATTACCTATTTGTCTGCTTCCTCCCAATTTTCCCAGTACAACTGTTCAACAATTGACCAAAGATTCCACTAAAGGAAAATAAAGTAAATCTAAGTGCATAAAGGCATGTAACTCCTATGTGAAAATTATAATGAAACTCAGGTTTTAGTTCTTGAATAGGTATATACTGATTTTCTGAGTAAGAAGTACTGTATTTCTCTGAGAACTGCAAGAAACAAGAATCCTAACCTTTCTAATTTTGAAATGAATGTTCAGATGGGACGCAGCAATTTAGGACAAATTAATGCAATGTTTTGATTTTTTACATGCTGGATTCCATGGGTAGTTGTGCGGTAAAATTTATCTTTAAATTTGAGCGATACTCTTCTATCTGTAATAACACCCAAAACACTTCTGCATTTCATCCACCCTACTTGAATCTTATATTTTACATCTTCCTCTATCTCGGCGTCTTGATGAATCCAAAATAAATATGGTGTGTTATTACAGATAGAAGAGTACCGCTTAAACTTAAGGATAAATTTTAACGCACAATTTTAAGAGCGGTAATATTGTATAGGATTGAGTGTTGGCCAATAAAAAGCTAATAGAAAAATAAGTTCAATTTTGCAAAGATAAAAATGTTGCAATGGATAAGTGGACATATCAAACATGATAGAATTAGGAATGAATACATTAGAGAGAAAGTTGGAATTGCATCTATTGTAGAAAATATTATAAAATCGCGTCTTAGATGATTTGGACATATGTAGCGAAAGCCTATAAAAGCCCCAATAAGAAGGGTAGATCAGATGAAGAGTAGTTCAATAATTAGAGGTAAAGGAAAATCACGAAAAACTATAGGCAAAACTATTAAGAAAGATTTAGACTTCAATAATTTATCTAAAAACATAATTTATAATAGAACTTTATAGCGCCGTTTGATTCATGTGACTAACCCTACCTAGTGGAAAAAGGCCTATTGTTGTTGTTGTTGATTCCATGGGTAGTTGAAATGGCCATGATTTAGCATGGAGTTTTCATAGGGTAGCCACATCAGATCTTAGTTGGCCTTTTTCTTTAAGTTTTATCATAGTATTAGAGGATAAAAAATGCATTTTTATCTCTCTTTTTTTTAAAGGGAAAGGGGCCGGGGGGGGGGGGGGGGGGGGGGCGCCAAAACAAAGCAATCCTGTTTATGTTTGAATCTTTGACACATCAAAAGGAAAGCCCTGCAATGAGTGTCAATTTTTTTTTTTTTCTTGGCCAATAGATTGTCAAATGTCTTGCAGAAGTAGCCTTATGTAGAGAATATCTAAACATCTCATAATATAAGTGACGGATAAATAACCCAGTAATTTGAAGTAGCAATACAAGACATAATATTTAGCACCATAGATACGATAAATTGATAATGGTTTAGGAAGAATACTAAGTATGTTCAAGATTAACAATAGACAAAGCACTTGATAGAGGCCTCAAAAGGTACGGTCAAGGTCAGGTCTAATAAATTATAAAATGGGGTTATTTCATTGTTTGGTAAAATGGCAGCCAAAAAGAAATATAAAAATTTAGAGCAATAATATATGAAAAAGCCATTATATTTTATTAATTAGATGGTGATAAGAAGACCAAAAGGGAGATTATTCTACGATAATAGAAACAAAAAGGACTAGTGCAAATAAACTAACCAGTGTGAATAAATCTCAGAATTTCGACCAGATCAACAGTGATTTAAGGTGACAATGCTCTCTTGTCATCGGTATCCCACTTTTCTTCACCTTCATTGTTATTTAAGACCACAACACCATTAACTGAATCAGCAACCTCGTCTATGGCCTTGTCTTCGCTCTTATTCTCCCTATTTGCATTTATCTCCTAAAAATATAGCCGTAGAACACTTTTAGGACATTATTCATGAGACAGAAACTAAACCAAATCAACATCAATATTAAGAGATGCTGACAAAAAATATTTTACAAAGTGACAGCATGTGGCAGACAGACATTCATTTAATAAAAAGCAAACCAAAAAAGTTTGCAGGGCAATTGGTTCACCCGTGGTAATTTCAAAGAATTGATTCTTTCACTACTTAATAAGCATTGTCCACAAAAATTAAAAATATTTTCCTGAAGCTTCCTACGCTCTCCAAATAAAGGGAAAAATGGTAGAAGAGCATCAACTTCAACCATCCATGACAATCCCTAGCACTTCAGAAGCAGCATGCATATCATTATGGCGACGTCATAAGAAATGGCTTTGTGCTATAAAGTACTTCATCCATGACGAGGAGTAAACTCGGAAATGGCCAGCATTCTTATATAACAATCTTGTTACCAAATTTGTGGAAAAGATAAGCAAGGCATGCTCAACAGTCTTTTACAAGGATTATGTACTGTATACAATTTTTTTAGCGCTGAAGCAAGAGTTACAAGTTCACAAGTTCATACCTTGAGATCTAGATCCCCATTTTCAGCAGGTGCTCCATCAAATTGCATTTTCTTGAACTTTTCCACAAGGTTGGCACATGATTGTTCAGCACAGGTTAAGTAATGTTCAGCAGGAGGGTAGATGCCCCTATAAAAGATATAGGTAAAACAATAAACATATTGGACATATACACAACAATATACAAGGTAGGATCAGAGATTACATTTGTTAATCTTACACAACTTAAACAATTTAAGGTTTAAATTTTCTAAAACCCATAATTGGCTTTAAGGCTTGGACTGATCATATGAGATTGTTTTGATAATATCATATTCCTAAGTACTATTTAATACCTCAGAACTTCACTACGTGCCAATTTTTAATAGAATTGAAACAGATCCCTAATCCAATTGTGAGTTACAGATATACTTTCTACATTCTACAAAGAAGTTATTCATCGGCAAAAAGTTGATTTTGGTTTTAAACTAGTGCCATTTGGTTCTAACCCATATATTTGTGTCCAGGGAGGGGATGGCTAGTATTGTCATCTCCGTAGTTAAAGGGGGAATGAAAATGACATGAAAACATTTTACATAAATTCAGAGAAGTAAAATGGAAAACAGAAGAGTCAAGTTGGCAGAGCCAAAAAGAGATATACCACTTTTCTGCTACTTTTGATTCGATGTCTAGAGCAATCTGCCAGTCCTCAAAGAGGTTAGGGTACTCCTTAGGATCAGCCAAAGCTTCTGCAGCTCTTTTGCTTACCTACAAGAAAATTGACATACAAATTTGAAGAAAATGTATGCAATGTTTTACTCCGATTTTTTCTATAAATCACTATACACACACACACACACACACACAAACATACACACATATATATTCCATCAATCAAGATATAGTAACAAGATACGTCTATAAATCTGAGTTAAAAATCAACCTTGTTTAGGTTATTTCTCCAAACTGTTACCATCTCTGAAACCTTGCTTGGAAGGTAAGATCGTGCCAGGAGGGCAGCTTCAGATATCCTGTCACTACCAAGGGAATATATTGAAGTTAACTAGATGGAAATCATAAGAAAATGGAAACATGAGTTGACTATCGTAACTATGAAAAATAAATATTCTACCTTTCAACCAGCAACTGGATACATTCTTCCAATTTTCCAAGCATAAATAAACACATGAAGGCAACATTGTGCTTCCCTTGATCTTTGGCAAGTGAAGCAAGATTTGATATTCCTCCAGCATCTCCTAGAGAAGAATAAAGGAGTAACAAACCGCTTAAGTCCATTCCATGGAGGAGACATTGCTCAGCCATTTGGAACTACAAAAGACATTTTAAGAGTCATAGATAAGAATTCAGCATAAAGATGCTTTTGTTTAAGAAAATCTCAAAATGTTTAATTCTATTTAACAAGTAATGAACTAATTTCTCTTGCATATGCACCATAGTTGTGTTTCTTTGTGGAAGCATTAGGGCTTTTCTTTGGCAAGTACTTGCACTAGAAAACATATATGGCACTCAGAATACCTTCCCAGCAGACAAAGCTAATTCTCCCAGTTGCTTCCATTTGGAGTGACTTTGAGCCTCAATAGCAATTTCCTGCAAGCAAAGAAAGCAAATTTGACCAACACAAGTCATTTTAAGTAAATAAAACTCCTGCAAAGGATTGAACTATCTGCTCCTGTACTGAAATTTGGAACCTAATGTACCCTTTCTAATGTAATAGCAAGGATAATATACCTCTGCAATGTCTAGTTTGTTAAGCTGCAAAGCAAGATCAAATCTGTAGTCAGGATCTTTGGCCACTGTCAGTGCATCTTTCAACATTCCCCGAGACTCCAAAAATCGAGCCACACTGGCAAGCACAACAAAGTTTTCTCAAATTTCTAAACTACAAGAACATAAAAGAAGTTCAAATTGCTGTGCAAAGTAATATTCCTTGCAGATGGTTAAAATGTCATAAAGTAAACTATTAATTTCTACTTTGTAAAAATAGAGGTGCTACAATACAAACAAGAAGACAGGATAAGCTCTAAAAATAAGCAATTCAATTAATGATGAACTCATTTTAATTCCTCCCTCCTATCTCCTGTGTCTTTCTGACTATGTAGATTGGCCATAACTTCAAATCATGGTCAATTCACCAGATTGGCATAATATCTAGTTTCAGAGACGAAATCAGAGACTCGAGAGAAGCAGAAACTAATGAAATAAATCAAAATAATTTATAAAATGATTAGAAAGACCAATGACACCACTTTAGAAGAGTTAAGTTATTAGTTAAGCAGAACTTCATATGAAAGATGTTGGTGAGTGTGGTTATCATGGTTTCCTATTCTTCTCTTTAGTATTATTATATTTAGTGTAGAAAACTCAGAAAATTCATGATCTTTAATCTGATATTATTCAAATGGAACAGCATTATGTAAATAGGGAACAACTCAATAAAGGTGAGAATTGGGTTCAAAGCACTGAGCGCCCAAAATGGGAAGGAAAATAATTACAATGAGTGCTAAAACAGAAAGAGGAAAGAACAGGGAAATAAAACACAATAAAGAGGGAAATAAAGGATAATAAAGTGTTGACATTCTTGGTAGCTAGAAACGGAAAATAGCCATTTAGGAACAGCTAGAAAATCACCATGATTATCAACACTCTACCTCAAACTGGGGAGAAGATGTTAAGCATCTCAAGCTTGCATCCAAGGTCTTCAAATCTAACTCTAATCAACACCTTAGATAGGACATCTGCAACCTGTGCCTTTGTAAAGGTATAGGATAGATCAAGAACCCCTAAATCCACGTTTTCTTTGATAAAATGTCAATCAATCTCAATCTGTTTTGTTTGATCACGTTGAACAGGGTTCTTGGCAATATTGATAGTAGTCCTATTGTCACACAACACATTTATAGAATCTTGACATTGGACTCTAAATTCAATGAGAAGGCATTTTAACTATAACCTTTTACAAATGTCTTGAGCCAAGGCTCGATACTCAACTTCTGCACTGCTCCTACCCATAACTAATTGCTTCGTACTCCTCTATGTTGTAAAGTTTTCCCACACATAGGTATAATAACCAGATGTAGCCCTTTTATATATGATGGACCCAACCCAACTTGCATTACAATAAATTTCTATCTTGTGACAAGTACCTTTTAGGAAAAAAATTCCTTTCCTTAAGTCTATTTTGAAATATCTTAGTATTCTATATGCAACTTTAAAATGAACTTCCTAAGGCTTGTTCATAAATTGACTAATGACACCAATTGGGAAGTAGATATCTGGTCTTGTATGAGATAGGTAAATAAGCTTACCTACTAATCTTTGAAAACTCTCGTGTCAATAGGTTGGCTATTTTGAGCAAATTTGATTTTGTAATATGCTTTCATAGGCATATCTGCATGTTTGCACCCTAGCATCCTAATTTTCTACAAGTAAATCAATTGTATATTTCCTTTGGGATATTGGTGGAACCCGATATATTCTAGAAGATGTTTATTGGTCATGAGGGTGGTCTTAGGGAGGGTCTAGTAATATAGTGATGAGGAGTCTCAGAGTGAGGTGCCCCGAGCCTAACTAACTCTCACATGCTTCATGGGGAAAGTGAAGAGGAGATTGTAGAGAGAGAAAACAATTAGCATGATATATAAGGGCTAGGAGCTGAGTAAAGAAGGGGGGAGGAGGAAGATTTTGTCCTGTCTGTGGAAGAGACCCAGGCCTCTTGAAAGCTTGAGAACTAGTTTATTTTACGTTTCTATCATTTTGCTTTATCACACACCTTTATAATTTCTTTGGGTTCGTAACTACCCTCTTCTTCACTACTTGAAAGGGATTTGCGACCCATATTTCATATAGATAAAATCAGAATTACTTGAGGTTCCATCAAATATAAGAATGCCTTTGCTAGATCTAGCAACTTCCATACCCAAGAAATACTTTAAAGGTCCAAGATCCTTAATCTCAAATTCTTTAGCCAATGCTCTCATGAGGTTATTTATCTTAGCTTCATATCTACTACTGACAATTATGTCATCCATATAAACAAGCAGGACCGCAATCTCACCTTTAAGAGAGAATTTTGTGAACATAGTGTGATCAGCTTGGCCTTGGGAATACCCTTGCATTTTGATAGCCTTGGCGAATCTCTCAAACCAGGTTTTAGGTGATTGCTTGAGCCCATAGAGGATGATTATTTATCATAAGAGACAAAATTTCCAATAGAAAGCTGAGCGCACAACCTTGTACCCTTCCACAGTGCAATGGGAAAATCTAAACACTAAGTTCTCATCCACACCTTGACTTAAGTTAGAGGTGGTGGTTGGGTTCTGCCTAAGAGTTGGTTTAGTTGCCACCTTATGGGTTTTCTTCCTCCTCGAATAAACTTGAAGCTCTTGCTGGTCATTGTTCTGGTGCTGGCCATTTTCCCTTGCTCCTTGACTTGCTTCACCATTACTTCCAAGTTTAGGAGCAGCATTCATCTTAGGTTCAACAAAACCAGGTGCTCGTGGCAGGTTTGCAGTCTTAGATTCAATGCTACATTGAGTATCATCCATGATACAAAAACTCCATTCATCCTATTGAGTTTTCTCCTCCTGAATGGACGTTCTTGGAAAATAGGGTTGTCTTTCAAAAAATAGTAACTTCCATTAAAATTCAAGGGAAAAAAAAACTTTTCAGAATTGGAAAGTAGCAAATATAACCCTTTTGAGATGAGGAGTATCCAACAAGTATGCACTTTGTGGCCTTGGGTTCAAGTTTATTGGTGTGATGAAGGTGGACAAAGACAGTGCACCCAAACATCTTAATGGATATGTTGGAAACCATTTAAGTGGTAGGATAAGTTTGGAAGAGATAACTACAAGGAGTTTGAAATCCACAGATACTTGAGGGCATCCTATTTATAAGATATGCTAAAGTAAGGACAACTTCAACCCAAAAAATTTTAGGAACATTCATTGTGAATGTGAGAGACCTGACCACCTCTAAGATATGTTTATTCTTCCTTTTGGCTACTCCATTTTGCTAAGAGATATGGATACAAGAACTTTGGTGGTGGATCCTTTTTTTAGCAAGATAGGTACTTAGAGATGAGTTTATGTACTCCCCCCCATTGTCATTACTCAAAACTTTGATGTGGCTTTGAAACTGAGTTTGAATGAGCTGGTGAAAGCTTATGAAAATTGATGACACTTTAGATTGCTCTCTCATCATGAACATTAAAGTAACTCTAATGTGATCATCAATAAAAGTTATAAACCACCTTGAACACGAGAGACTCTTAACCTTAGAAGGATCCCAAACATCACTATAAATTAGAAAAAAAGGGTTGAGAAGGTTTGTGGATATGTGCATGGTAATTAGTTTTGGTGTATTTAGAAAGTTGGCAAGTCTCAGCACAAAATAGAACTAGAATCTTTACAGAATAAATTGGGATACATTCTCTTCATATAATGGAAATGAGGATGTCTTAGTCTATTGTGCCAAAGTAGAATATCCGAATCACTTGTAGCAATAAGACTACACTTATTTGAGCTTGTACTACCCATGAGATAGAGCCCGTCCACTTCTTTAGTATTGCCAATCATTCTCTCAAATGTCAAGTCTTAAAATTCACAACCAACATCAAAGAAACTAGCCGTGCAATTGTTGCTTTCCACAAGCTTGCTAATTGATAACAAATTACAAGAAAGTTTCGGAACCAGCAACACATTTTGTAGTATGAGATTTTCAAGTATTGTGATTGTAACAATACCAGTCATTAGGTCAAAGTCTCATAAGCAGTTTTAACCTTCAAAAGTGATTTGCAAGGGTGAAATTCATCAAGTATAGTAGAGTTATAGGTCACACGGTCTGAAGTTCCAAAATCTATTACCCATTGGTGTTTTCCCATGATTTGGGAGTTGAGGACAATTAAGAAATTACTCGACTGGACAATATTTCCAGTCCCTACCATACACTTAGAGTTCTCACTGGTCAGTCTACTTTGCTAGCCAAACATTTTATGCATGAGGTTCGGTTGCTCTTGGGTGAAAAGTGATGCCTCAGAACTGGTTGTAGGCTCCTCGGTGCTAGTATTATAGCTTCTTGCTTCTCCTTTTGGTTTAGGCTTCCAATTTGGAGGCTTTCCATGGATTTTCCAATAGTTGCCGTTGGTGTGTCCACTCTTGTGACAATGGTTACACCATATTTTCATTGATTTCTTTTGTTTGTTCTCACCACCTTGACTTGGTGGGCCATAGGCAGCAAGAATAGAAGTTTCATTAGGGTTGGAGTTTTTATTTGTGCCTTGCATAGCTTTCCTTCTACCTTCCCCACGTTTAACCTCAAAAAAGACTACTTTGAGTGTGAGAAGAGGTTTTATTGTTAGAATTCTCCCCCTTACGTCATCATAGCTGCTGTTCAGGTCCACAAGGAATTTGTAAATCCTCCTCTTTCCCACAATTTTCTTGTAATTGGCTGCATTTGTAGTACAGCTCTAGGTGTGGGTCTCTAAGGTGTCCAGCTGCTGCCAATGCTTCGAAAGAGCATTGAAGTATTGGTTAACAACCATATCTCTTAATTCATGGATGGTGCTTTCAATTTCAAATACTTCTATAGCACCCTCCCGAGTTAAGTAGGCTTCACGAACCAATTCCCATGTTTCATGGGCTGTCTCATGGAAATGTAGGTCTCTCCAATGTCAATCTCCATGGAGTTGACAAGCCAAGCCATGACCTAATTATTGTCAACCCTTCAAACCATTTATTTTGAATCACTCTGCTCAGGTTGGGTAGCATCTCTATTGAGGTAACCTTCCTTCCCTTTTGCATAGATAAACATAACGGATATGCTCTAGTGTGGGTAATTATACCCTTTCAATTTGTGACTAGTGATGCAAATTGGTGAGTTATCGTTTAGGCCATTGCTAAGCTGAGATGCCATCTCAATTGTTGCCTCCACCTTGTCTTTGTTCAAGGTTGAAGGGAAACCATATGTGGCATGGATTTTGATCAGGCTAGTGGTGCTTTGATACCATGGAGAAAACACATAAGATGCATACTCTAGATCTGACATTATTTGAATGAAACAACATTACATAAATAGGGAACAACTCAGTGAAAGTGGCAATAAGGTCCGAAACACTAAGCGCCCAAAAAAAAAGGGAAAATAATTGCAATGGATGCTAAAACAAAAAAAGGAAAGAATAGGGAAATAAAAGACAATAAAGAGGGAAATAAAAGACAATAAAGCGTTGATATAGGCTGAGTTTTAATTACAGCCTGGCCTCTTCCATCATCACCAACTAATTCAGATATTTTCTCACATATCTCTATTATTACCATCTTGATCGGCGTCATTTCTTCCTTCATCTCTTGATGAACCTCGTAGTCTTGGAGGCACAATTTATGGGAGAAGGAAGAAGGCTAATGAGACCCTTAATTGGGAAAGGTTTGTGTTAGAAAGAAAAGAGACGCAAGCCTAAAGGGTGAGGTGGCAATTGATGGACAAAAAGGCAATTAGCTCCAGGGTAACTAACTTTGTGGTTAGTGTAAGTGGAAAGAGAGAGGATGCTGGTGTGTGTGAGTTGGTTATAAGGAAGTTGGTGGTGTTGGGAGAGGGGGGGATTTCTGAGAAACATGTGAGAAGACAGAAGAGATGATTTGGTTTCTTAAAAACTAGATAGCCATTTAGCATTATTTATTTTTCTTTTTACTTCCCATTTTTCACTACTCTATAATTTTGTCAAGCTTCCTTTCTCCTTTGTTTAGTTGGAGAAGAAGCCATATTTCAATTAATATATAAATAATATAGAATTGGGTTTCATCACTTGGTATCGAAGCGGTTGCATCTAGGGTATGGTTGACACTAGAATGGATAATCAAATGGGTTCGTCGAAAAAAAATGTTGGTTTGTTGCAGAAAGAACAGAAGGAGATGAAAGAAGAACTAATAGTTATGAGAGCATCGGTGATGGAGCTACGTAATCAACTAGGTGAGATGATTAATGATTTTAAGAGAGGCAAAATAGTAATTCAAACTCGATACACAATACAATCAGAGGAGGCAAGAAACATTGATATGAAGAATCTTTTGGTAGAGATAAGAAGGGAGGGGCAAAGTTCAGAAAAATGATAAGGAAAGAAATTGAAAAAGAACAGCAAACGCCGATGAACGAACTTGAAGAAGACGTAAAGTCAAAAGTCAACAGAGTTTTGGGGCCTATGAAGTTAATCCCAATACACATTGAGAGAGTGGAGAAAAACTAGTTTCCTTCACAGCTCTAGCTCTAAGCACACCCACGGACAAGACCGAAATGGAGGAAGAGCAAAACCCTTACGTGGTTGAGCTTGGGAAAAAAGAAAATTCTGAAGGTGTCCTTATTGGAATTGATGTTGCAAGTACATGGGAGAACAAACCAAAAGCATCGATGGGGTTAGCAATCCTTGGTAGTTCTGAGTCTTTGAAGATCATATCAACTCTTACATTCTTAACGTCCAACAAAGCACAGCGAGAGATTGGAGAAGAATCATAGAGAAAGGAAGCTTGACAAAATTACAGAGTAATGAAAAATGGAAAGTAGAAAAAAATAAGAAATGTTAAATGACCATCTGGTTTTCGAGAGATCAGATCCTCTCCTCTATCTTCTCACATGTTCCTAAAAAATTCCCCCCTCTCCCAACACCACCCACTCCCTTATAACCAACTCACAAATACCAACATTTTCTCTTTCTCTCCACTCACACTAATGATAGAGTTAGTTACCTTGGAGCTAATTCCCTTTTTGTCGATCAGTTGCCACCTCACCCCTTGGGCTTGCATCCCTTTTCCTTCTAATGCAAATCTTTCCCAATTATGGGTCTCATTAGCCTTCTACCTTCTCTCATAAATTCTGCCTCCAAAGACTACGGGGTTCATCATTTCAAGTAAAGGGAAGATATGGGTCATACCCGACCTAGGACATCAAGACTAAGGAAGGATTAGCCCCAAAAAGGACACAAAAAGCTTGGGCTCTTGAAAGGGCTAGAAAAATTATATGTGGTAGAAGGCCCAAAGAGTTCTAGGAAGGCAAGCTTAATCCAAGAGTGATTGGGTTCAGCTTGAACTTATGCTGCCAACCCAAACCCGCAATCCATATTAAAGACAATTTGGGTTATTAGGTTCAAAGTTCAGCAAGCCACATGCACCCAGCTTATGCATTTGTGAACTACCTAATTGCTGCATTCGTGAAAAAGGCCAAGCGTGTGCAACTTTTATCTAGAACAAATGTAGCGAATTTCAAGAAGTGGAATTTAGGCAAGGCAAGCACGAATCCAACATCTTTTGGCATGAGCTTGGTAATGTGGGTGCTACTCCCGTATGGTGCAAGGGCAACAAGAAGGAAGGAATAGGAGTTCTACTAGCTCAAGGAGGAAAAATTTGATACACACCATGATAATAAGAGTCATGGATTTCAGATTCTATCAATGGCCAATAATGGAGACGTTGATGACAAGGAGGACAAAGCTTTTAATCAGAAGATATAAGAAAAGGAATCAATACTGCATCCGAATCCAAGCATAGTTCAAAAGGTTTTGAATCCTTTGTTGTTTCGTGATATTCGAGATCAAGAGGGTATATATGCACTTGTAGTGGTTCTCTTTGATGGGCCTAATCGAATTGAACCTACTCTGAGGTGGCCTAGGGAATTTGATGAAGTAACTGAAATAGGCATTTTGGATGATGGAATTGTAAATGCTACTTGCCAGGTTTGTGAACAGTCACTTGCACCTTCATTTTTGTTGATTGATGTCCACAACAAGGGGGGCGATTATGTTTGTGAATTAAAACTCAAGGCTGAGAAAGTGGTAGGTTGGGCAAGAAATCATTACTGATCATCTTACTCACTTCCTTCTTTTAAGGGAGAAGAATTATGCCTATCTTGTGAAAGTTTTAAAATTGCAATATTGAGATTGAAGGAGCAAGGTACTATACTGAGGAAGTTTTCCCCCTGTCGAAAGAATCTTGCAAGAAATGAGTATGAGAGCACTTTCATCTCAGTTGTTGTGTCCCCTAGTAAAAGTGAGGTTGAGCTTGATGGCATAGGTGTTCTTGAAGATGTCATAAAGGCATCAAGCAAACCTGTCATTCTTCATATAAAAAGGCCAGAGCTTCTATTCTGTGGAAGCTTGTTGTGGCGTTGCAGAGATATATTTCTTTTTGGTCCTTCTAGAATGGGGAAAACTCTTCTAATAAGGGCACTTGCAATAGAAGCTGGAGCAAATTTTATTAGCATAACTGGTTTAACTCTTACACTGAAGTGTGGTGGAAGTGCTGAAGAACTCACCACAGCCCTCTTCTCCTTGGCCAGCAAGTTTGCTCCTATCATTGTAATTGTTGATGAAGTTGATAGTTTGTCAGGTGTTTGAGGTGGTGTTTTTCAAGATGAGGCTGTTAGAAGAATGAGGAACGAGTCTATGGCAACTTAGGATGGACTAAGGTCAAAAGAGAGCCAAAGAATCTTGACATATGTGAATTTACCTATTGCCGAAAATCAAATGAAGAATATAAGAATATTTCTTGCTCAAGAAAATGTAGATCCTAGACTTCAGTTTGACAAATTTGCTTTTACAAGCACTCCAGAACTAGTTGGGGCAGCAACCAAGCATGGTAGAGTTGTCTACATTCTTGGACTGCTCTTGCCTATGAGGGATGAAATTTCACTCCAGCAAAGAGTGATGGAAGCTGCCTTGTTGGGTCAGCTTGTTAACCAAACAATGCATGGATCAACAGAGCCAACACAAACTTCCCAAGAACACATGCATCTCAGCAATTTGCATGTCCTACATAAATTAGCAACTAGTACCTCATGTGCTGAAGCCATGGCAGCAACAAGCGAAGGAACATCTCAGGTGGTTCCTTTAATGATGAAAACTATAGGGTGGCGAGGTGGTAGCATGTTAGCTCTTAAGACCCTAAAACATGGGGTGACTAATGGCTTTCTCAAGGGCACCTTGAAGCTTAAAAGATTTGTCGTCTTTGATTGGCAAGATATTGACAAGATCACAAGACCACTTGATTCAATCCACTCATACCCCGTCCAGATCACCATCAAGGCTAGCATTGATGTGGTGATGGTCCCACACCAACACTTGGAGTTCATTTGGGATTCTCCACCCACGTTCAAGGACAATATCAATCCAATGGTGTGCACCAATGAGGCTGTGGAGGGAATTTTATTTCTGCAGTTCGCTAGGAATTGGAAGAGGTCACTAGGAATTGGAGATTCTTGGGAAAACTATGAAGTTATTAAGGTGCAGCTTTCTATTTTCCACCTTGAGGACAAGGTGAGGCTTGATGGGGAGGGAAATGATGAACCCCATAGTCTTAGAGGCAGAATTTATGAGAGAAGGAAGAAGGCTAATGAGACCAATAATTGGGAAAGGTTTATGTTAGAAAGAAAAGGGATGTAAGCCCAAGGGGTGAGGTAGCAACTGATGGACAAAAAGGGAATTAGCTTCAGGGTAACTAACTCTGTTGTTAGTGTGAGTGGAGAGAGAGATGATGCTGATGTGTGTGAGTTGGTAATAAGGGATTGGGTGGTGTTGGGAGAGGGGGGAATTTCTGAGGAACATGTGAGAAGATAGAAGAGAGGATCTGGTCTCTTGAAAACTAGATAGCCATTTAGCATTTCTTATTTTTCTCTTTACTTTCCATTTTTCACTACTCTGTAATTTTGTCAAGCTTCCTTTCTCCTCTGTTCAGTTGGAGAAGAAGCCATATTTCAGTTAATATATAAATAATACAGAGTTGGGTTTCATCACTCTACAAATCCTCTCACCAAGCCTTCAATTATGTTTTCCATTCCCTCAGAGTCATACCATTCTGATGCTAAATTGATGGGAATCACTGAAATACTCATATTATTTATATAAAGACATCTGCAATTCCTATCCAACAATGAATGGAAGGGGAAAATGTAGAACCGTTGCTTACAAGAAGAAAAACGAAAACAGAAAGAAAGAAAAGGAATTCTCAAATGTTTAAGAGACTAGAGGCTCTCCTAAGCCAAATGATTTTCTGCCTGCCCTTTCCTCACAACTTCCCAGCACATATAATAGCCTCCCCTTATGAAATTCCCTCTCTCCTACCCATGTACCTTGTGATAAGGTAGCTATGCATGGGACACCTCATCATCTTCCCCCCTTTTTTCTTTTCCTTTTTTTTCTCCGTCTATTTTCTTTTGGTTCTTTCAGTTATACACCCTATTAGGCCATGGCCCAATGGGCATGGATCCATCAGCATCTATCTCACATGCTTTTGTATCTCCCGCATACAAATAAAACACAGTCAGAGAACAATGTTTCTTCTCTGACCCAATTCAGAAAAATTACAAAAGAATAATTTACAAACAGAAAAATGTAAATCATATTACATACCTGTTATGGTGTTCTTGAGGAATTGTTGAAAAAATTTGACTTGCATGCTCAAAATCTCCACGCATGATGTGAGTTTTATATCCAATCAAGCTCAGAAGTAGGGTGTATCCCATGACACTGCATACATAGTTCTTGGTTTAGTGAAAAACTAATTGGTTCTTTCATCTTGAAGCTTGTAAGCAACAAGTCACTTAAATTCCTTATCAATGAGATATACACGGCCTTGATTGGCAAGATATCCTAATAAGTACATAGGCCGGTCCAAGTGAAACATGGTGGTTACCTGAAAATATTAAATAAAGAATTAGAATATGCATATGTTGTAACATTAGGCATGCAATACAAGCTGTCAAATTGAGTACTTCTTATACCTCACCACCAATGCAGTAGTTGAGCTTCAACGAAGAGTTATTGTAAATAAAACAGTCGCCAACCCATATTCCAGTTCTGACTTGCTCATTTCTTTCATGAAGTAGTTCAAATGCATCCTCAACACGTTGCTCATCAGTAGGCCTTCCACAATCAAGATATCTTGACACAACATCATGCTGCAAAAAAATATGCCAACTCAGTTAATTGTGAAAAGACTAGATCATGTGCTTAAAAGAAGTAGGTAGGTTAAGGCAATAATTTTCCACATATACAGTATTGGAATAGCAGAGTCAAGGGGAAGCATTTTACATTGTATTTTAGAATGTAAAATGATGAATCACTAGCAATTGCCACCAAGTCACCACTGTCAGCCCAGTAGACATTCTGGAGAAGTCAAAGCAGCCAACAATTACAAAATATTAGAAAACTACTAAGACAAGAAAGATGTGAGTTGTAGTCATATCAAAACATACTTTGACATTAGCATCAATTCTCCGTATTAACCTGCACTCATTCCAGTCATAAAAACAAATGAAGTCATTTGAGCCTATTGCCAGTAAGGTCCCTCCGTAGATATGTTCAGCAGAATATGTTGGCCGAATATTCTTCTTTTCCTGAAAAGTACCATCTCTTTTAAACTATATCCACTGTTTTCCAGGAACAAATATTTTTAAAGAATGTTGAAAACAACTAAAACAATTTTGCCACAGAAGTAAGAAGTGGCACAAAACATTGTCTGCTTTTTCCAATACTATACTCCCTCATTCTTGATGGAGGACAAAATGTTCAATATGTGTCAAACATTTGAGTGTCCAAAATTTACCTAAGAATTTCTGAAGCTTATAACTTAAACGATATAAACACAGTGCTTTCTCCCAACATAGTTTAGCAACCAACCAGATAAAACCATGAAGGAAACTGATGCATGTGGTGCAGGATGGAAGACAATAACCCACTACATAGAAACTACAGAATTTCCAGGAAACAAGGAAAGTTTTTGGAATAAAAGTCTTAACTGGAAATATAGGTTGTTCCTTGTTTAACACATATAGCCAGCACTTTAATAGGCATGAAACTTTATTGACAAGCATATAATATCTTAGAACTTTCCTAATCAATTTAAGAACCTAATAGAACTCTACTATAATCACCTTCAAATTATGTATAAATGAATAAATAAATTATAATTTACCCCCTTTGTCCTGCATCAGAAACATTGGTGATGAGGGATCGCAAGCAGCAGCTCCAAATATAAAACAATATATCAGCAGCTCTTAGAGGAATGGGAAAAACCTGAAACGTTTTGCTATAAATTTTGATCCATAAAGTACTTTCCCAGACAGCATACTCTCCTTCAGAAGACCAAACAAATTCCAATGCTGACCCAAAAGATCTGTTTCTCCAAGCTAGAGCTGTGTAAATTATGTACTCACCAGCCCCACAAACCACAACAAACCTCCCATTAGGATTGTGCTTTAAATTCTGACATAAAACACATTCAAATTAATATGTTATCACCATTAATATAAATGACTGAAGAGATTTAATACAGACTTTTGAACAAAACATTATTTAAATTTCCCAAGGATGAATGAACTTTTTAACAAATTCCAGCACTGAAGTCAATAAGCCAGCCAATACTGAGTTGCTAGCAAATGAGACACAATACTTAATATGCTCATTCAAGCAAAAGATCAATGAACTTTAAAAGGACCTGAATATATTTTTTCACTCCTTCAAGTACAACAATGATAAAATTGTACCCAACATGCAAATTCATAAAATGAGGGGGAAAATAAAGATATAGAAAGAGTCAGTTACTCATAAAATTTAAAGATAATAATCAGAAGTCTAAATTTGGGGTTTGCAAGAGGTTACAATTTTTAATCATACGTTATGCACCATGCTGCATATGGACAGTTAAAGTACAAATTTTGAATTTTTGGGTCTCCAAAATGTCCTTTACATTCATATCTCTTGAGGGTCATAGGATCAACAACAGAGCTGGTCTAAAAGAATAAGATTCAAACGGATTTTCCAAATGTTTGCCCTTAATATTTGGTGTTGCACTGCTAGGAATGTTTTAGTTTCACCAAGTACTGTTAATTTAGTCATTTTGCAATATAGTTGTTAACAAACTACATAAATATATATATATATATATATAGATGTATTGAAAAGCCTTTGCATCTGAGGCCTAAAAAAAGGGGGGGTCTTTATGCTTCTTATGGACAGAGAACCAAACTTCAACTCAATAAAAATGGTGCAGAATTTTGATCCTATATCTTCTTCCTTTCAGATCCTCATGATTTTGAAGAAATTACTGTTAGTTACAACATTCTAGGATATTGCATTAGGTCCCCTAGGAATTTTGCATAAATTACACTTACTTGAGGATAAAGATCACAAGTACCCAACTCTTTCTCCGCTAAAGGTAGTCTTTCTCCACAGCAACCTGTTCTAAAAGGTTAAAAAAGTTATCACATGAAATATATTGATGCTTTCAGTTTTACATTTATCTCAAGCAAGGAACAAAACATATACCTCATGATCTACCCCAATACTTTTTATATTAACTGCTCGGACCTCATTTTGCTTAGCCTAAATAATCTTTCCACTATTATCCATGCTAATAACTGGTTCCTCTTGACCAATTTTCACCATAATAGTTCCTTCATTGTAACCAATGACAATCCTGTGAACAGAAAAGTAGAAACATGTGAAATTATACAACAGTCACCAACTTAAAGGATTAACACACTCAAATACCTCTCAAACCATGATGACTAATCCATTGACTACGACAAGAAACAAACTTTTGAAACATGTTACAAATTCAAAATTATATTACTTTGTTAATCTCATATTTCCTTCAACAATACAAATGAGCAATCCCCTAATACTTCCAATTTAAAACCAATAAAGAAAGTCAGCAAGAATGCTTACCGACAAGAACCTTTCCTGTAACCAATGGCCCAAACTCTTTCAACTCCATAATTCAGTGTGTTTTTGTAACATCCAGTCCCTCCGTAAACGTGAGAAACGCAATGTTCGGTTTCTCCGTAAACGTTAGAAATGGGCCAAATATAAAAGGAAGTCCTCGAAATAGAAGGAATTGAGGTCAACTAAAATTATGATAAAATTTTAAATATTAGAAAATGAGGATTTGAGGTTTGAGATGCCCAAAAACCAGAGCCAGAAGAGCTCAGAAAATTTGCTAAAGAAAGTAGGAGTATTTTTGAAATTTTTGGAAAATTTTGAAAACTCACAGGAGAGCTTTTTAAATAGAAAATTTGAGCTTTCCGGGGTTCTCAAAGGCCCTGAAAACCATGGGAACCGTTAGAACAGTTGAAACCCCTCCGGTGAACGATTTCGGCAAAGGTTGACCAAAACTTTGACCGAACGGTTCGGAATAGTTTCAGATCCTTTTTAAATGATTCCAAAGACAATTCTTATGATTAAGGGCCTAAGGAATATTATGGAAAAGACAGATTTTAAAAAGGAATTGATATGAGCCTAAAATGAAAAAGCCAAGAAAAGGGACTAAAATGCAAAAGTAAAAAGTTGCATAAAGTGACTTTTGGCTTCTTCTTATCCATGTTCTAGCAGCTCCTTTGAGTAAAATGCTCTATTTCTGCCCAGAAAACAGAGAGAGAGAGTGGCGCACAAGAGCAAGCTCAAGGGAAGAAGAAAAGCCAAGAGAAAGGTATGAATTCATGGAAACTTTTGCTCTTCCCTTTAGAAAACTTCTTCCCCTCCTTTCCTCCTTTCTTCCTATGAATTTAGTGAGGTGTTTGGTTCTGTTTTGAGCCCAGAACAAAGGGGTAAATTTCGAAATTCAAGGAGAGAGTTGAAACAAGGAAGAGAGCTCTTGAGAAAAGCTAGGAAATCAAGGTAACTTGTTGTCTTCCATGCTTCTTCTTCCCTTCTCCTCCTTGTGTAATTTTGTCCCATATAGAGCCCAATCAAAGGGAGATGAATTCTGGTCCTAGCAAGGGAGATTCATAGATTTTGGAGTGTGAGAAGCAAGTAGGTGCAAAGAAATCAAAGAAAGAAGCATGAAAACACAAGATAGAAAAGTGAGGGATTTATGGAGACATTGTGAAATCTGTTTTGATCCATGAATTCCCTAACTTAGATGAGTGTTTGCTTGAGTTCCTAAGATCCCTAAGAGGTCCCCTATATGCCTCTTCCTCCATGAAAATGAACAAAACCCCATGGAAAGTCATGAACCTAAAAGTTAGAAAAGTGTAGAGCATTTAAGGGGATTGTAAAAACTGATTTAATCTATGAGTTCTCTTGGCTATTTAAGTGTTTCCTTGACCTCCTACAACTCTTAAAAACCTCCCTAAATGGTTCTCCCATCAAGGAAAAAGCAAGAAGCCATGAAATCCCATTTATGCTCTAAGTTTCGGCCAAGTAGGGATGGCATAGTTAGGGAGAGTTTTAAATTGTTTCAAGCCCATTTTTGAGTCATATATGATGAATGAATGTGAGGGGAAACCTTGGAAAAAATTTAGGAAACTTAGAGAATGAGTTGGTGCTTTAGGTTCCATATTGTGACCTAAGAAAGTAACATGATGTTAGGCCCTTTGTTTTAATGATATGATGACTCCAAGAGATTTAAAAGGAGTCAAGAATCATATTTGAGAATAAAGAATGAGGTCTAGAAATCATTTGAGGGGTGTTGCTTCATTAGGTGCCAATATGGACCATAATGAAAGTTATAGAGTAATCTAAGGTTTAAGCAAATTGCATGACCCTAGACATTGTTTCATGAACTTAATTGGCTCCCATAATTTGTGTCTAGGCCAAGAGACACTATTTCCACCAACTTGTGGGTGTGTGGCTAAAAGAGGAGGCTTGAAAGCTAAGGAAAAAGTGTGTGAAATTATGCAAGGTAGCTCTCTCCATCTTCTCTCATGCATGGATGTGTGTTTAGCTTGTTTTAGAATGTGTGCATGTGTATTTTCAAGCTAAGAAAAGTATGCTAGCATGCCTTTATATGCCATGATACTTGATGCTATGTTATGTTTTCAAATGATTATATGATGTTTGTGTGAATTTGCTTAAGTGTGGAAAGGCCAAGAACTCTTTCCTTTGGTGAGGATGAGCCAAGAACCATTGAGCTTGGTTGAGACAAAGTAAAGAGTCTCCCAAAAACAAAGTGGGCTCCCAAGAGTATGGTTGAGTCCAAAGTGCTTAAAGAATGGGTGAGGCAAGTCCAAAATCCATGAGGAGAAATGTGAGGCCAATCCAAACACTTAGTGAGCTCTTGAATGTCTTGCATGATTGATTCACATGCCAAAGTTGCTTTAAAATGCCTATGATTTCTACTTTCTCCATGCATGCATATATGAAACTTGCTTGCACATATTATATGTGATGGAATGGGAGATGAGCTATTGAGATTCTTTGAATCTCATCCCCTCCTCTCCAATGATCTAACATGCTAGGTGAACTAAGCGGATATGCTAATGGGAGCCAACAACATTGAAGAAGAGAGATTGACATTCATATGTCTAGCTTTTACCCTTTTTGAGCCACAATGATGTATATGATTATTGTAAATGGCACATGACCCTTGAGACACATGTAAATATGATATTATGTGATGTATACATGTATGGATATGATGTATGAACTTTAAAAATGAATTTGGGAATGTAATGCTAAGTTTTGCAAATTGGAAGTTTGATGCAAATGTGTATAAATATGGGTTGAATGGCCAAAATGAGATGCATGAGGTTTGGGACCATTTGGGCAGCTCACACAAGTCTAAAATATGCTTTTAAACTTGCCCAAAAGGTGCCAAGACCAAGGGGAATCCATTTGGCAATTTTGGTACCCAATATGGAGCCAAAATTGACCATAATGAAACCCTATGCCATTTTTTGGCCAAATGAGTTAGTCTTGCCCTGAAACTTGGCATGCAATTAGGTCTTATTAAAAGCTTTTTGGGAAGCTAAAGATCATAATTTTCGGAGACTTAGAGAATATTTGATGAATTTTCAAAGTTGGGATTTTTCATGGATTCTGGTATGGGTACTGTTCATACTGGCAATTTTGAATTTTGTGTCACCCGATAGCCAAATGGTATCCAATGCTTATGAAATTTTACACGCATACACTAGAGGTCATAAGCTTTCTGTGGCCACCGAGATCACCTCATTTGGAGGTCTGAGCAATGAGTTATGCATGTTTAAAGTTAACTGTTAGCATCCATAGCGTCCCATGAGTTCGGTTACTGTTCCATAGGGTCCAGCTGACTAAACGTATTTGTTTCATTCTGGAATTATTTTTAGCATAAATTTAAGATTTGTAGCTTTCCAGAATGACCGAATTTGTGTGATTTTGATTTTTATATAATTAGTTATGAATTTTAGAAGTTTGTATCAGTAATCTGAAACAGCAGCCCAGGCAGCAGCGACCTCTGGACCTTTTTGGATGTCAAACGTCCTCTGTGATAAATTTTATACTCTGGACGTATTTTTAGTGTAAATTAGACATCCATAGCTTCCCAAAATGACTAAGATTGCATGATTTTAATTTTTCTAAATTTATTTATGATTTTCCGAAGCTTGCCCAGAATTGAGGCCAGTGTTGTCTGAGAATGAATACCCATTTCATAGCTCCTTTCGATTTTCAAGAGTTGTAGGTGGGTTTTTGTGATACAAATGAGTTGTAATAATGAAATTAAATATGAGGGGGCATAGTATGAGTTTACCCGTTCCACGTGACACCGAATGGTTTTTAGATATGATGACTTGCAAATAAAAATCCAAATTTTCATGCTTCCTCTATTAGAATTATGTGTGTGTTTCATGATAATTATACTATTCAAAGGCATGAGATGAGCTAGACTTATGGTGTTACAGTTTTCAAGCCTGAAAGTTCAAAGAGTAAAGTATCTAAATATTGAATTACTTTATATAGAACAAGATGCTATCATATGAACAAGCATGTCCATATAGGTTAAGTGCAGTTGATGGCACCATTACACCCATTATCACTTATCAGTATGTGTGAGTGTCAAATCTAAAACTACAAATTATTAACCATAAATGAAACAAGAACCATTAGAAAGATGAGAGAGACACATACACACACAAATATGCACAAACAAGCATAGTTGAATTTTCCAGTCCAAGTAGATCCGTATATTTATAACAGCAGTTTAACATGACTTCTAAAAGCAATCTAACTGACATATGAATTTAGCATAAAAAGTTTATTAGAGATATCACTATCCAATATAATGAGTACCTATAAGTTGTTGCATGCCACATTCGAACTGTCCCATCCTCAGAACCAGTAATTATTATGGGAAGTTCAGGATGAAAATATACTGCAGATACATTATGTGTGTGTCCTTCAAGTGTCTGAACGCAACTTCTGACTTGGTAGTCCCGCACCTGTTCAATACGCCCGTCTAAAAGTTGTGTCTATACCAAAAATATATGGAATATTCAGGCTGATTACTTTAGCTGTATGATCATCAGATCCAGTAATTAGATAAGGCCTATCCCCACCAGTAAAGTAATCAACAAAATTGACCCCTTTTGAGTGCCCGTCCAATGTAAAATTAGGGTCAGGAAAACTGAGATTCCAAACCTGTAAACAAAATGACAAGAATCATCATACATGATGAAACCATAAAACTGGCCAAGGTAGTTTTCTTTTTTTTGAAAAAAAAGGGAAATCAGCAGGTCACAAGCATCCATAGCAACATATCTGGTCAGACTCACACCTTTACTGTACGATCAAGGGAGGCACTTGCAAAAGTATTGGCATCCTTGGGATTGAAAGTTATTTGCATCACATAGTGAGAATGCCCCTCAAATATTTGTTTACACATCCACCCCTTCTCCCAGTCCCATAATTTAATAAGCATATCATCAGAAGATGACAGAACATATGGAAGAGTTGGATGGACGGTCACGCATCGTATGTAATCAGTATGTGCTTCAAAGAGCTTAATTTTGTCCATCGTATTGTAATTATATACACAGATAAACATGTCATCAGCACCAGCAACCATCCATTGCTTACGTGCAATAAATTTTGCCGAGCGAACTGTTAAACAGGAATCAGATATTAAGAAGACATACAGAGAACCAATTAAGAATCAAGAACTAAGAAAATCAAGGCTGTTAGGTACCTGGTAATTCAGAAACTTCAAAAGACTTTGCCATTGTCTGAAGCAGAAATGTTTCAGTTAGGATTGCTCTATTCAATAACGGACATACGACCTCTTTAAGAAAATTGAAATCAAGAAACCAGTTTACTAAAAGTGGACACCCCCACAACAGAAACACCAATGGAAAATATTGCAAACATATTTCCACAAAAGTAAATAAGAACTAGCAATTTTAAACCCGCACACACTCATCAAGGGCCCCGCAAGACTAATCCAATTATTAAATATTGTATCCTTGACCATACCTTGCACCTCTCACAGAGTGCCTCTCCAACATTTCTAGATTTTTCCCCCTAATAGGATTCATCAAATTAGCAAGTTCAAAAGGAAACTACAACCATCTCTACAGGCTCCTTGCAACTTCAAGCAAATGTACCAATACAGTGTAGTAAGCTGATCATATATCTATACCTACAGCCTACATAAGTTTGATGAGTTTTATCCTTATAGAAAGTTTTAACAATAAATTCCCTTCCTTACTGGTGCCATCCTTCAAACTCACTATAATTAAAGTCAGCAAAACAGAAACATATCTAAGGCAAAAACATAGTCCATATAAATTTGATACAGGTTTTTAGCAGCGTGAGTTATATAACAAGAAAAATTTAAAGTAAAATGGCATTTTTTTCTTTTTTTAGGAAATGATCTCTAATTCCCATATCACCACTATTCATCAGTCAATACTCAATACCCAATATTGCAAGACATTAAACATAGGACCAACTCCAAGGACATGGTGATGAGAGAAATAAGGATAGTTCTAAACCAGGTTTGATCTACCTTAAGGGTTATAAGGAAGTGAAACAGCTGAAGCTAACACTCAATTACAAATTCAACTGGCCATAACATATACTGACTCCTTGTTGCCTGGCTTTTATACATGATGTATTAACAAAGGTGCCACACCGCATGTAATGCAGAACTCAAAATCAAAGTTGTTTTATTGCCCCCCCCCCCCCCCCAACAAAAAAAAAAAGAAGGTTATCTTAACTAGCAGGTGAAATTAAGTGCAAGGAACCTTAAATGTTGTATTTAATTGGTAAGTAATACATACATAGACTAAGCAGTTGTAAAAATCTCAGGTTTCACACCTTCTCCTCCCTAAAAAATATCCTCCTTTTTCTTTAGTTATTCCTAGAAGAAAAGAAGCCAGCAGACCCCAAGGTCATTGGACAAAAGATTTTGTTTATTCCTTTTTCTTTTCCCCCGCAGTGAAAAGCAAAAGATTGTTATGTAGTCAGTTGCTGTATTTGAATTTCAAAAAAAATACAATGTGATGAAGCACACTCGCCTGTGATTGGTAGTTTAAGATATAGACAGTCCCTGAGTAAAGACTGACAAGAATCCTGTGCATATGCCACAAAAACGAATATCAGATAGAGGAATTGGAAATGGAAAGGAGTAATACCACAACACAGATACAACATATATAGCTTCAGAACACCTATAGCAGCTATAAGTGTAATGTTAGATGAAATGAAAGTACCATGGTTCAGTTGGATGCAGATCCACTGATTTTACTCTCTGTGACCTTTGTGCGAATTTCCTCTGATCAGCAGGTACTCATTGTTATCAGATAAATTTGAATTTATTCTAATTGGAGCAAAAATGAACAACATAAGCATCAATATAAATGGTCTGAAAATACGTGCCTTAATTTCAAGCCTGAGAGGCTGCAGAATTACCATAAAATTTCCAAAACATTAAGAGAAATGATCAGCTCAATCTCAACAGCAAAAAATAAATAGCACAAAGCATTAAAAAATCAAACCAGTAACTAGCTAAATGAAACTTAAAACTTCATAACTAACATCTGTTTTCGTTTCCCGAAGACCTAGTCCTAAGGTTGGCGTTTCTACATGAGCTGTGAAAGTAGTGAAAATTTTAAGCGCCAAGAAGTACGTGGTTTGTTCTCTAAAGCTTCTAGGCAACCAAACGAAGCAAAAATGGAAAGAAATAAAGGAATTGAACACAAAGAAGAGCTGAATTAGAATAGAACAAGTTACCATTTCCAGGAATTGGAGAAGAAAGTTGGTACGGAAAGAAAGGGTTGAGACCCTTGTAATTGAACTTGAGCTGTAGCTATACGTGTGATCAGATTAACAAGCAGTGAGTAATTATGATAATTGATCAGCATCCATTTTGAAGTCCGTTCATCCGCAGCAAAGGACACTCCTGAGAAAGAAATCCATTTTTATTGTTAAAGAATTTGTGATAAAAAAATACTCATGGAAATATTTATAAAAAATATTTTAATTACAGTATATATATTATTAGAAAATATTATAATCAAAGTGTAACATAACATTTTATTTTAAAAAAATTTATACATAATTTAAAAATAAAGAAGAAATTTGTGTAATTTTAATAAAATTTAAAAAATTGTATAATTTATTCAAAGAAAATAAAATGAAAAAAAAGAAATTAGTGCAATGAAATTAGGAGTGAGTGTTAGTGATTATGAGAGAAGAAAGAAAAATATAAAAACAAAAGTTTAATAAATATCTATAAAATTTATTAGTTGAATTTAACCATGTAAAATAGCATATTGTAAATATTTAAAAATGACTAAATTTAGTGATAATATTATTTATATATTTCCTATTAAGTTTATCAATTAAAACGTGATAAAAATAACTTTTTTAATAATTTTATAATAAATATATAATTTAATAAAAAATTATATAATTATTTGCAAAAATTATACAGTTGTCATGTTATTATTAGAAAATGATATAAATTTTGATGACAAAGATTAAAAAATTTATGTATAAATTTGTTTTATTTACAAAATTATAGACCTTATCCTTTAATTTAAATTAGAACAAAACAAGGAAAATTTGTCCCAATTTATTCTTTTTCCACATTAAATATTATACATTTTGTGAGAAAAAAAATTTATTAAAAAATAATTCTATAACAAAATCTTCACTAAATGTATTTGGTTGAATAATATAAAAGAAAAAAGAATATAAAATGTACATAAGTGAGATAAAAAATAATTTTTGTACCTATATTTTTAAAAATTAATTTAATAAATAAAATAAAAATATAATTAATATTAACGCATTCATCTTCCAATGAACCAAATGGAACACTATATTTCAAGTAAGAGGCAATCTACCACTATGGGCTCAAGGCCGAAGTTGATTTCGAGAGATTAAAGTCCAATGATCTTGCTTTGGGCCTCATGAAAGTCCGTTCACTAAAGAGTGTAATATGATCAGGTTATGCCACTTTCTCTCTCTCTTTTTAATCCCCTCTTTTGGTCTTTAAAATGTTTGTTTTGTTATATTATTATATGATAATTCTAAAGAGTTAATCTAGTAATTAAAGAAAGTTTTTATTTATCTTGAATATTTTGGATCAAATTCTAGGTCCACCAATACTTAAAAAAAGAAAAACCATATTATGAGCATGAGAACATCATCTACTATATTTATGACGTAATAATTATTGAATATATAATCATATTTTATTAAGTAATTAGTTAAAATATTAATTTAAAAGGGCATAAAACCGTGTGCTAATTCTTAATTCTTATATTTTTAATTTTTGAGACATTTAGGACTTGACCCATACCATTGCATGTTAATTGAAAGTTTAATAAAGGATTAAAATTAAATATAATTTTTTATATATTTAATATTAGATTCTTTAACAAAAATATAAAATATGTAATTTTTTTTAAAAACACAATTATATAATAATGAGTTATATACTTGTTATGTTTTATTAAAAAATTTAATAACAAAAATATAAAAATTATACTTAAACTTTTTCCCTGTAATAAAATACTATTCTTATCTTTTATGTTAAAATTACTCTTTTGAAATATATTCTAACTTTTAAAATTTAATTGCTGAATTAAAGGATTTAGGTTAGGTTTTTCTCATTAAATCTTTGAGTAAAAAACAGTTAATGTAGGCTACGCAATCAATTTGGTCTATTATAACAAAAACTAATACCATTTCTATTTTTTTTCTACACAAGAAAGCTCTTTGTGTAATTTAAAATGAAAAAGTAAGAGCACAATTGAAATTGTGGAAGCCAGAACATCCTTAACCCTAATACTAAAAGAAGTTACAATGATAATATTTTTGCAATCATGTTAAATTTATAATTATAGCTTCTAACAACAGTATTATTTACATTTTGTCATATCTTTTAAGGTTTTTTCTTTTTTTCTTTTTTGCCATCAAAAGTACATATATATTTCATATCAAAAACCAAAGTGAGGCAGAGAAGGCACAACACCTGCAAATTAGCCTACTTCTTATCTTATGATGTCATAATTTAAAAAAAATGATAAAAGAGGGAATGAAAGACAATAAACTCAACCAAGAAGCAATATTTTTAAAATTGAACTGGTAAAGACACTGGTTCATGGTTTATTGATTAGACCGTAGTTGAACCAGTAATAATTATATATTTATATATTAATATTAAAAATTTATTATAATAATTAATAATAAACATATATTAATAAAATTTGAAATATTTTATTACTAAGTATATATAAAAATAATTCAAATATAACATAATATTTAAATTTGGTTAAATTTTAAATTTTGAATTTAAAATAATTTATCCATTAATAAATATAATTATCAAATATTAATTTGTTGAAACAAGTATTGAAATCAAGATATCATAAAAATTAATTATCCAATATAATAATTTGTTATTATTATATTTCAAAAATATTTGTATACTAAAATTTAATTAGTTATAGAAGATTTAAATATAATGTTTAAAAAATAGTTGATAAATGATTAAGTTAAATATTATAAGTTTTAAAATAAATATTATAAATATATTTATATAATATTATGTACAAATTTAACAAAAGAAACAAGATGGCATAGTGGTTAGAGGGTTGGAAACCTTTTCCAACTTCACGGGTTTAAGGCTGCTTGAGACCGCTTTTGTTAAAAAATGCAAGCAACCATTTGAATACTAAATATATATAAAAACTTGACCATATTGATTGTGATTGCTTTCCAAGTCTGATGGTAGTTAAGCCTTTTGGATGCAAGAGGTAACAGGCTCGAATCCAGTAAAGTGACATTCAAAATCATCCAAGACAATCGTTTCAAGCCGGTTCATTCACATTGGTTCATGTTTAAAATTGGCTAGTCAAACCCGGTTCTTGATTGGTTCCTAAAAGTTTCGGTTAGGGGAATGTTCTGGACCGAATCAGGCTCCGATTTCCGTTCTAATCAGTTGAACCGACAGGTCCAATCCAGTTTTATAATCAATGCCAAGAAGCTACTTTTTCTTGTCATACTTAGACCTTATTTTATGATGTATAAAATAAAGCTTGATAGTACAAGATTTAATAGAATAAGGCCTGATAAAATTTTAAAATTATATAATATTTAGTGTAATATTGTATAAGATAATATGATTATTTATTTAGTGATACACTATATAACACTAGGTAGGATAAAAATTAATAATTTTGACAAAAATACCCTTTATTTAAAAAATATATTATATTTATCTAAATTATTATACTATATTAATTTTTTTTTTTTAAAAGTATGAGTGAATAGAATTGCACATAGTACATGCGCGACCTAATATCGTCTAATCACAATAGACTGAATAGCTAAAAAATAATTTGGATAGATTAGGTTGAGTTGGCTATATTAGCTAATTTCAACCAGTTTGACCCGATTTTATAAATTTTTTTAAAAAATATTTATTTCATAAGAACTTATATAAAAATTTTATTTGTTTAGAGACAAAATATAATTTTATAAAGACTTATATAGAGTTTTTATTTTTTTAGGAGTCAATTTATAATGTTTACCAAATATTAAGAAAAAAAAAGTAACTTAACTAACTTGAAAAACTAATCTAACCTAACGTTATACTAAACTAATTAAATCGAGTCCGATACTAATCAATTTTTGTATGGTCCATCCTAATCTTATTTAAAAAAAAATTATGGGAATTTAGATAAAAAAATTTAGTAATAAAATGTAATTTTATAGAGACTTATATAAAAATTTTATTTTTTAAGGTCATTTATAATTTTATAATTTTTACCAAAAATTTAAAAATAGCTTAATTAACCAAATCCCAACTATTATTAATTAAACCCAACCAAGTCTAGGCTTTATGCCTAAAAAATGAAACTTGGTGCAAAATTAGATTGAATATTACACTACTTTAATATCCTATCCATGATTAGCCCCATCGGATTAGGTTAAAACTCAACCCAACCTAACCAATAAAGATTCTCATGGGTGAGAGGTTAAAACCAAAAAGTATTGATAAGACCTTATACATCAAAACTTTATTAGGCATAATCCCACTCCCCAAAATATGACTAAGTTATATATTATTTTGATATATAAAAGAGGTATAATGTATAAGTTTATACAATATAATACTAAATAAGTAATAAATTTATAATATTTTGTATAAATTATTTTTCACTAGCATATCGAGTAATAATTTTTTCTCCTTTTTGGTTTTCATGATAGAGAGCGGCACCCCAATAATTTTAAGAGGCGTCAGTATAGAGAATCCATTTAATCTTATCATGAGTAGGAATTGTTAATTTGGGTAATTTTTGACACATGTTTTTAATTTTTTGAATAAGTTTGTCGTGATTTTCATTCCATATCCAAGGAGTTTTTTCTCTTACTAATTTGGATATTCTAGCTGTATATCTGGCTAAGTTTGGGATAAAATTTTGGGTTTGGTTTACTAATCCTAAGAAGAATTGTATTTCTTTCTTAGAATTTATTTTTGGCAATTCTATTACTTTCTTACTAATGTGTTCTTGTAATTCTGTTCCATTTTGTGAAATATAATGTCTTAAAAAGGCTATTTTTTCTTTCCTTAATTCAACTTTCTTTGGTGATATATTCAGACCTTTTTCTTTTACAATATCCATAAATTGACTTAAATGATCTTCATGTTGTTCTTGGTTTTCTGAAAAGATTAATATATCATCAATATAAATTACAGCAAAAGTTTTAATTGGTGTTAATAATTTTGTTATATGTTCTTGGAAGATACTAGGACTATTATGGAATCCCATTGGTAATACATTCCATTCATATAATCCTTCGGAGGTTGTAAAGGCAGTATACTTTTTACTACTTTCTTTTAGTTTGATTTGAAAAAATCCTAATTTACAGTCAAATTTACTATAGATTTGTTTTCCTCTAATAAGATTAAATAATAATTATAGCTTTGGAATTGGGTATCGGTTTCGGATTGCTAAATCATTTAATTTTTTATAATTAATAACCATTCGAGATTTGTTTCTTCAGATTTCGGCATGTCCTATGACTATCATAACTGGTGAATAATAATTTGATCTACTTTCTCGAATTAGATTGTATTGTTTCATTTCATTGATATGCATAATAAATTCTTGCTTATCTTTTTCTGTCCAAGGGTAGGGTTTACATGTAATTTCTTTACTATAATCTAATAATTCGATTTTTGCATAAGGTTTAGATTTTTCCTAATGAATTAAATGATTATCATTGTAGTTATCTAATAATTTTTGTTCAATCATTTTGTGTCTTGTCATCTGAGATATTGATTTTTTAGCTTCCATTTCTATTGGTTTATTATTAGGAACAAATTGAATTTCATTATCATATTTCTTTTTTCTAAAGATTGTATCGGTTCGGTTATAGGGGTTATTTATCCTAATAGCACATGCTTGGTGCTTACATGGTGTAGTTAATACTAAGGCTTTTTGGGTAAAATGTAAAGGCATATATTGTTCTAAAAAGTCCATTCCTAATATTATATCTGGAGTGGTTTTATTATATTGGCATAAGATGGGAATTTTTAATTCGTAGTCTCCTATTTGGACTGGTATATCTTTGATAGATAATTCTATATAATGGATTTCCTTTCCTGCACTACTCATCTTAATTGGTTTTTCCTTTTTCCATAATTCGGATAGTAAAATATTATACTTAGCTGTTGTGATATTTGCTCCTGTGTCTATCATATCATGATATTTTCGGGATTGATATTTGACATAATTGAATCTCACTAAGATATAGTAAAATTTCATTGGTCCTAAATCTGTTTAATTTTGTTTAATATTACTACTTGATGATTTATATTTATTAGGATTCTATCATTCTGGATTCTATAAGGTGTTACTTTAGCTAGAAAATCTTGTCCTAATATAATTTTATGTGTTAGATTATTATCAATTTCAGGGTCAACAAATAATTTAAGTTTGATGATATCCCTATGATTAAATCTTATATTTGTTTGCGCTATTGTATCTTCTTCATTAATTTCAATATTATTATCGGTGTATTCTAATTGAATTGTACTCTTATTAGTTTCAGGATTTATTAAAGCTATTATTTCTATCCATTTTCCTTCTTTCGTGATTTCTAAAAGAATAAAGTTTTCTAATGGTTGAGTTAAATCAATTTCAGGGGTGTTTGGTTGAAGTTTTGCTAACTGGGATCTTATTGGAATTTCTGCTAATCGGCTGGCTTCATAATTACTATGGCTTCGAGATCTAATAAGTGGTCTAATTATAGGTTGAGCTTATTGAATACTTCTTCGTGGATGTATACTAATATTAACATCAGTGGGTGTATTAATTCGAATACTTCGGCTTCCTGGTCTGTTATTAAAAGTTATTCTAAAAGGGTTTTCTTCTCCTAATTCTCTGGTATGATCTAATTCTAAGTGTAATTGTCGAGGTATCGTTATTTGTGATTTATCTAATGGTAATTCTTCTAATACTGGCATAAAATGTTTGTCTATTGTTATATTTCCTAAATTGTGTTTATAAATTTTATGTTCATTAGAAAATACTAGTCCAACCATTCCTATTATACTAATTATTCTACTTCCTAGATGCATTTTTATTCCTTGTAATTTATGATAAATAACTAATGTTCGGTTCATATTTGATTTGGCTCTAGAGATAGCAAAGTTTATGTTAACTGTTAATTTTAATTTTTGGTATATTAAATTTTCATTTAATGCTCCTAATATACTATTAGGGACACTGTCGATAATTCGGTTATCAGTAATTAATAATTCTATTGGAGTGTTTATTCCGGCTTTAAAGTAAGCTTTTATTAGTAATTGTATGTCGGGGATATAAATTTCTGTTATTTCATCCTTAATGTCTAGTTTTTGGATTTCTTATTCGATTAAGGTTTTATCAATTAAAAATATTCTTAATATTCCTTCAGTTAAAGTGGCTTCGATAAGGTGTTTCTTTTCTATTACTACACAAGCAGATTTCTCCTTTTTCTTTGTTTTAATGAATTTGCCTATTTGTTGTATAATACTGTTCTTGGTAAGATCATTAGGTGTTAGATCTAATTCTTTATCGCGGATTTTATTATATTGTTTTTGATTGAACATCATTCTTTTTTTTACTATTCCTTTAGTTGGATTTCTAATTTCATAAAATTCTTCATATTCATTTTCTTGTTGGGAACTACTTTCACCTTGTATCATATTAATTTTATCGTCTTCTGAGATATAGTTTTCTGGGTATAAATCACTATTTTCTGATTTGGTGTCGCTATTACTGGAAGTACTAGACTGTTCTTCTATCGCTAATTTGTAGATTTCAATATTTGAATTGTCTAATTCATTTTCTAAATATGCTTTATATTCGAGTAGTTCTAACTCATAATTTTCAGCTAATTCTATAATATTTAGGCTTTTCTTATTTCTGAGTTTTTTACAGTAAGTTGATATATGTCATATTTCTCCACAATTATAACATTGACATTTAGTAGGGTATTTTGTATAATTTAGTTTTCTTTTTCCTTTTTTAAAGTATTGTTGGGGTTTGAAGGGTTTTTGTTTCATTCTAGATTTCTGTTGAAGTTTTGATTTGGGATATTTTCTAAAACTATACTTATATTTTCTATAAGATGGGTGATATTTCCGATATTGGGATTTCTTCCTCTTGGTATATTTATTTACAAGTTTACATCCCCGTTTATGAGGTGTTTTAAAGTCTTGACATCTTAAGATTAATTTATTTGTTTTATAATATTTTTTATTTCTCTATATTTCTTTACATTTATTAGATAAATATTCCCGTAAATAATCTTCACGTCTTCCTATGGTGTCTAAATGAGACATTAAATCTATTCGATCATTAAAGGCTTTTTGATATTCAACTATTAAAGTTTCAAATAATAATTTTGGTAGTTTATGATAAAATAGATCTAAATAGAATCTTTTTTGGTCATACTTTTGAAGTCTTGCTTCATAATAATATTTTTTAAATTCACAGATATATTGGTTTAAATCGTTGGGTTCTAAGGCACATATCCCTATTTGATGTAATTTAGTTATGACTCTATGTATTTTAGTATGTTCGTTGGCTCCTACACTTCGTCCTAAGAATTCGTTTATTAATATTTGTTCATACTTTCTAAGTAATAATGAATAATATTCTCTGCGACTATTATAATTTTTTATTTTCTTTATATTTTCTCTAAATGCTTCAGTTTGAGTTTTCCACCATTCTGATACTATTCCTGTAAAACTAGATTCAACTACTAGAGGGGCAAAATTAGTGTCTATACTTCGGGTGTAATAACGCTATTAATTGAGTTTTTACCCATTCTTCTAATATTTTTTCAATATCTAATTGACAATCCAAATTTAACCATATTCATGTGTTTGGTGTTTGTCGGGTTTCATATTGTTCTAATGGAGGAGGTAGGAAATTACTTTTTTCTGTTAGAGTATAAATAGTTTCAAACATAAATTCATTATTGGTTTCTTTTAAGGGTTCTTTATGGCGTAATTCAGTATTACTAATTTCAGTTTCTCTATCTATTACAGGTATACTAGTTCCTGTTGTGGTTTGGTTATATCCTGGGGCTTGTAAATTAGGTGGGTTAAATGGTTGTTCTTCTTGCTTTACTGTGGCTTGCATATTTAATTCTTTCATCTCATTTTCAAGATAATCTAAATAACTTAGTTCACTTTGAATTGCTGCTAAATTATGTTTCTCTTGTCCTATTCGTTTTTCTATTTCTTCCTGTTCTAATTCTTCTAATATTTGCATCATATTGACTTCTGTTTCTGGTTTAGTAGGGTGGATATTATGGATGAATTTTAATTGTTTTTCTTCCTCTTTATCGAGTTGGTCTAAATATCTCATGAATTTCCTTCTACACTGTTATGGGGAAATATATTCAGTTTCTTCTATGATAGTTACAGCTTTTTCTTTCGATTTTTGAATTTCATCATATATAGTCCATAAATTATTATTAATGACTTCTTGTCCTCATTTTAATTCTTCAGTTATAATTCTAGTTTCATAAATCTGTTCATTTATAGGTTTGGCTTTTATTTGTGATGTTGATACTTCTCCAAATACAGCTTCATTAAATAGTTTCATCATATTCATTTCCTGGTCTTCTATTATTGGTTCGATTCTATTTTGGATTCCTAAGGTGTGACTTATTCGATCAATCTTTCGATGTATTATATTCATTTCATATATCTTTTGTTCTAATGGCTTAGCTAATTCCTGTAATCTATGTTCTTTATTTGTTATCGGTTCGTTTTCTAATATATTTTCTATTTCTTCAGGTAAATCGGCTGAAGCCTTTAATTGAGGATCTACAAGACATCCTAATTGTTTCATTAAATACATATTTGTCCAGTTATTCAAGTTTCATGTACTATCTCCTTCACCTCCTAACATAAAGGGTGAAGCTATTAAGGTTTCATTTAGTGTTGGAATAAAACTACTATTTAAAAGTTTACTCTGATCTAATTTATATATTCGAGGTTCAATTCAAGTTAGAGAATACATGTTAATACACAACTACTTAAAGGCAATTAGCAAAAGAACACACAAGATAATTTTTTCAATAATTAATTATTAAAAAGAGAAAGAAAGACGACTAAAACTTTTAATAACTATAGAAAATCAAGGTTCATACTTCTTCCCTTATCATCCTTCTATGCTCTGATACCATTTCTCGAGATAGCCTGGAATGAGCGAGATTAGCTACCTATTCAACAGTGATTTATAATCAAGAATAAAGATGACCAAAACTAAACCAAGTCATGGAAGGAACTCTGCCTTCTTTCATACAGAGATCTTTTCTATGGCCATAACAAATAAGAGCATCAGCTCTTAAGCTAAGACCTTCCCCCCTTCAACTTAGTTCAACATAACCTTCTTTCGTATCCTACAGGAGGTGTACTATTCTCAAACATAAACCAGAATTAAAAGGTTCTCTAATCCTCATTCTAGTATTAACATAGCGGTGGATCAATTCATATTAGGAAGATAAGATTGGAAGTACTACCCTTAATCTCCTATAAGAAAGTTAGAAGTTCATACCTTAATTGTCTTCAGATACACAAAAAGAGATATTGAAGAACTTATTCTTTATTGATAAAAGATAATATTACAGTGGGAAAGGTGAGTGCTCAGAAAGTTCAGAGAAAGCTCTGAGAGTGAGTGGAAGTGCTTAAGAGTCGTGTCCTACAATGTAACTTATAAGGCTTTATATAGGCGAGACATTCCTCTGCCGTTCCAAATTGGATTATTACAAGTGATAATGGTGATGTCCTATCTACTTTATCTTTTATCACTTCGAGGAAGAATCTTATACTTTTGGACTGCTATAGGTCTTGTGATAATGGTGGTGTCCTGTTTGCTTTATCTTTAGTCACTTCAAGAAGGAATCTTGGACTTTTGGGCTGCCTTAGGTCTTGTCATGCTTTAGTCGGCGTCTACTTTTTATCTTGAAGGCATCTTCTTTTTATCTCTTTGGGTTACTTCGGAGTCATCTTCAAAGACTTATCTGCAAAGCATCTACTTTTGTCGATATCAGCCGCTGCTTTTGACTTCAAAGGCTTAGTGGTGTCAGATTATTCGAGAATATTGATGAAGGTCGGTGGTTCATCATGATCTTTACTTTTATTTGTATCTTTACAATATTTACATTGATGGACAGGATATTCGAATAATTGCTGGCAGACTCGTTTTTTAGTGTCTTCAGAATAATCCATGAGATTATTTTTTATTCAATCATAGAATATAGTAAAATTTCGTTGCATTCGTAGAGTTTTGCCTACAGAGTATAGACATGTCGTGGGTCCAGTGAAATAAGTCCATTGGGCCTCATCACTGGTTAAGGTTCTATTCATTTCAAGGAAAATAGTGTTGACTTCTTGGGCTCGGATTCGGGATATAGTTTCTTGGAATTCAGATGGGTCAATAGACTTCTTTTCTATTTCTTCGAATTTAAAGGGTTTTTTGGTGGTACCAAATTTAATCAAATTAATAGGAGAATAAAATTTGTCCTTTGTTATTTCGGCTGTAGTGGAATAGAAACAGATATACATGGTATATTGGGTAATGATATCTTTATAATGTTTAGCTGCTTCTTAGATGGATTTAGGGAGTTGGCTAAGTTCTTGGAGTTTATCAGAAGGATAAAGACAATGAATTAATCCATAACTATAAATGGTATACACAAGCTGTGGATTAGTGCCATCATAAATGACGACTTTGTTTATAAAATAATGAGAGATATATTAGATTGTTGGAGCGGTAATTTGGAAATGATTTAATTTGTCAATAAGAAGTTGGAAATATTGGTATTGTTCAAGTAATTTCGTTTGGGCTGTTTGGACTGGTGAAGTTAAATTAGAAGTTGATGTGGACGCTAAGTGTTTTTGTTTTTGTTGGGCTTCCTTTTCTTGGGCTTTTTTATTCTCAGTTTCTTTTTCTACTATGGATAAAAAAGATGTTGGTTTAGAGATAGTTTGTGAGCTTAGTACTAGGCTTGTTGGTGGATTGGGTGAATGACCCATTATTGATGGTGTGGGTGTATGACCCTTTACTAATTTTTCTACTTGGCTTACTTGTCTCTCCAAGTTCCCAATATTGAGATTTAAAGAATTAATAGTCGTAGGTTGATTATTGATATGTGAGTAAATAATACTCAGGTTAGATTCCAAAGCATTCAATATCATAATAATTGGATCAATACTGGTCTGATTACTTGATTCCTCATTCTGAGATTTACTCGTCCTGTTACTTGTATCGGAGGGCTCTATCCCTGCTTAAAAAGTCAACAACAAGATTATTCTTTCCTTTGATATATTCAATTTCATAATCATAATAAGATAAATCAGCTTGCCATTTAATTAACATTTTATGGGCTAATTTAGTAGTACGAATTCCTTTAGATAACCAATATTTAACTTGGGTATCATTAGTGCGAATAATAAAGTGAGAATTAACAATTAACAATTCAAATTTGTCTATAGCTTTAACTGTTGCTAAGAATTCTTTCCAATTTGAATGATACTTACTTTGTATAAGTTTATACAATATATTACTAAATAAGTAATAAATTTATAATATTTTGTATTAATTTATACTATCAAGTCTTATATGATATACTAAATAAACTCTTAATAAAATAGTTAACATCTTTGTTGACAGATCTTGGAATCCACCCAAAGGAAAAAAAATCACGAGAAATCTTTGCTTGTACAAATCATATCCTTCGCAGTGGACTTGCCTTTCCAATAGTTTAAACAATCCGACAAAGCTTCATAAGTGGCTATTCCTTTAAAGCCCTGTGTATATGCAAGCTTTGAAAATCTGTGTAAATTTACAAGAAAGAAAAGTAAAATTTTGTGAAGTTTTTACTATCTCTTTAAAAAGAAAAAAGATTCTTTGAGCCTAGATTTTGATTTATCTAACTAGGAGAGAGTTTTAAATTGATTTGCTTGAAGTCTCTCATTAATAAAGGTTCCTATAATTTATCTATTTATTTAATAGATAAGTCCCTAATTTATCACAATTTTTCTATCATTTTAAATAATTTATTATATGAATATTGAGTTTATTTTATCCTTTTGTACATAAATTTGATAAATTTTAGTTAAATTAATATTTAATAAAATTGAGTTTTTATTTCTTTAATTTTGAGTTAATTTTTGCTTTAGTTAAGTATAAGTTATATTTTAGTATTTTTATTTATATTTTTAGTTTGTAAGTTGTTTAATATTTATTATTAGATTATAAATAATTATATAGATTGTTGTTTTTGAATAATGAGAGAAAAAAAAAAAACAAAGCCTTAAAGATGCGGTGTATGCAACAACATCAGATGAAAACGGCTGCTAAAAAAGTTACAAATTGTTACTGAAAGCGAAAACCATTGCTAAAAGTAGAAAGCAATGTGGGATTTTAGAGTCACAGCACCTAAATCTCAACAAGTTATAATGGATGAGGCAGTATGCTCCAGCGCTGTGACTAGAAAATTTTAGGTTGCAATGCCACACCAAAAGTGGAAAATGAAGCATTTTTTGGCCCAATTTTGCAACTATGAAAGGGAATTTCATCGGTTTTCTGAGGAGGAGGGAGTTTTGGCCAAATTTGGAACTTGAAGGCTAGGTTTTAGAGCTTCAAAAGCAAAAAGTAAGTTTAGATTTAAAGAAAATTCACTAATTAATTCAGTTTTTATCTTCTTCATTTGCTTCTATTTATATTTCTATACCGATTTGATACATGTTCTATGTTTGAATGTTGACTTCTGTTATAATTATGAGTTGAACTTGTTAATTTATAATTGTGATCTCACTATGTAATATATTGTAATTACTTTCTTTATTTGTAAGTAATAGCATGATTTGTTTATTTAATCTTATTCTTAATGCTTTAAAGTGTGTAGAAATCATTATATAATTTAGATAACCTAAATGAATTTAAAAAAAATATTTTAGAATTAGACCATAAATTAGGTAATATGAATTCATGAAACTTATAATATTGAGTAGATTGATTTGCTTGTAAGATAAAAATATACTTATTGGCTTCATGTAACTATATTATAGGATCCATTTTTAATAATATCTCTTAATTAATTGTACAAGGAATTATGAATTGGTTCAAGGAGAATGCCTATAGGTAATTGAAAGATATTTGTAGATAAAGTAAATTCCTAAACTAACAAAGATCATCATTAAAAGTAAGATTAAAAGAGATTAATTAGTTTTTTATGAAATACTAGGAGGAACTATAGTCTTTTGACTTTTACTTCCTAATTTAGTCTAGAATTTCATTGACTTTATTTTGTTATTTTTTATATATTTAATTTAATTTTAATTTTAATTTATTATTTGCTTGATTTAGATTAGAGAGTAAATCTTAGTTCCTAGCAACTATTATAATGACAGATTTTTGTGAAAACAATATTCTATTCATTATTATATTAATTGTGTGATACATAAACTTGCACGTATGATTTTGTAGCACAATATTAAGTTTTGACTAAGCAAGCTTGTACAAAACCCTAATTCTATGAGTTTTAAGTCAGCTTGTATAAAAGTATTGTATAAGAATAATTTGAGGCGAGTTATAAATCTTATGTCGTTTAGTGAACATTTAAAAACTATCTTGTTGTGCATCGCTGTAAAGTTATTGTTAAAAAAAATTCTTTGAAGTTCAATAAAGCTGGATGTAAGCTATTTAGACTGAACCAATATAAATATTGGTGTCTTCTTTTCTTTTGTCCCTGCTTTCTCTTTACTATCGTAAGTTTCAGTTGACTAATTCTATTTGTAGTTAAATAATTATTATTGTATCTTTTTTACTATTTTAAGTTTGAATTAATTTGTTTGTTTCATATCAACCATATCCTAAAACTTTATTTGCTTTGCAAATTTCTAAAGTACTCCTCTGCATCATCCCCGCATTGTTTAATTACCGATAACTTGCAAATTCATCTCTGGTTTCTTCAAGGACTTTGAAACTTAGTTTTTTTTTTACATACATTTTTTTTTAACATAAACACTCACGTTATAGGTGTATTCTTTAAGTACAGTCGAAATTTGAAACATCGACCTTATGCAGTGACTATATAATCACAAGTTTAATAACAACTATGCTTTTGTTATATATGGACTATATAGCTATTTAATTTCCTGATCCGATCATTTGTCAGCATCATTTGTCTTCAATGTACGAAGCTGATATTGACTTGCTGCCACTGCATCATCCAAACTCAAAAAGAACGACTCCTTCCCAACCTTCTCAACAAATTTTGATGCTATTAGCTTCTCCATAACCTCCATTCTTGGGTTTACTATTGACATCTGTATAATTTAAACAGCACAATTATATACATTATATAAACTTCTTTTTTGTTAGTAGATATACGATCACAATAATGGATCTTTGTTGTGTACAGAGTGTATGCATACTACAGTGCTGTGCACATAATTTTTTTAAAAAAATTCTGTCAAATTTCCATACCAGTAAAATCTGCAATGTTTCATGTATATATATATTGTTTGATTTGGTAAGAAAAATAGACAATACATAGCAATTCTTATTAACACTTCTATTTTAAATTATTTTTCTTTGTAAATCTTACAAAATCAAATGATATACACATGAAATATTGTAGATCTCAATAATATGAGGATTTGACAACATTTAAAGAAAAATAAAAAAAATTAAAAATTAGATAATTTAGACAAAAAGATGCATCAACCATCTTATTATCATAATATTAATATTACCAACTATTATCATAATATATTATGATAATAGGATCCATCCTCATAGGATCACATTTTCAATATGAATTCAGAACTGTAATTCACGTTATACCTGCTTTCCATTTTTTCCCAAGATTTTACGTGTCTCCAGTAATCCTTCAATAGCAGTTACATCGATGGATGTCACTCCTGCCCATGTATAGATGTTATGCCATTATATATTTATACTGAGTAAAACATTTATTTTCCCGATATGCATTACATTATAAAAAATGAGTATAAAAACCATATAGAAAATTCACTTAAACATAATTTAACAAAGGTTTACCTGATAAATCGAGTATGATCTGCTCTACAGCATCTCTGGTACAAGAGCTCTCCTCACTTTGAATATACCTCATCATTCTGTTCCATAGTTTTAAAATTTTAAAAAGTTAATTACTTGGGCTGCATTAAAATATTGTCTATAACTATAAATAAATGTAAAAGTACGTAGTCTATATATATCTTTTAAGATATGGTTTAGGGTCTGTTTGGGATTGCAATGCATTTCTTTGAATTTTTCTTTCCTAAATAGAGTTTCAAAAAAGACATGGTAAAAAAGAAATAATTTGTATTTGGCAAAAACATTTTATAAACACTCTTATTATGTTTAGCAAATCTTTTAAAAAAAGTATTTTAATTGTCAAATTACTAAAAAGAACATGTAACTTTGCAGTTAATATTATTTCTGTGGATAAATGCTTCTAAATATTCATTATGGTAAATTTTAATTAAGTTTCCAATTTCTATTTAGTTAAAATATGGAAAATAAAATATCAATATACATATATTAATCAAAATAAATACACATAATATATCGGCCAAAAAATACACATAATATATAGAATTAAAATAAATATATTAAAATAAGTGTATAAAGGTAAGAGAAGAAACAAAAATGAAAATAAAAAAAGATGAGACTATAGGTATAATATAATAATTAATGATTTTGAATAAGGATATTTTTGTTTTTAAAAATAATTTCCAGATTCTATTTTAAAGGAGGAGCAATAAATTCATGCTTCCTTTCTACAATAAAAAAAAATGTTTTTGCTATTACTTAATTAATAGCTAGTTTAGAAAGTTAACAAACAGTAAAAAAGTTGAAAATAAGTACCTTTTTGGCCCCAAAAATAAATAAATACCATTTAGAAAAACTATTTGTTTTGCAAAATAAGTAATGCTAAATAACCCCTTAAAATTATTTAGTCTTTTACCGTGTGATTATTATGATTTGCTATGTTATTACTTGAATTAATGTCAACCTTGCTAATCTCAGCCATAAGCCTATGACCTTACAGGATTACAAAACCATTTAAGATATCAGTGGAATATAATTAATTTTAACAATAAAATTTTATTCATCATTTTAATATTTACATGATTATTACTAGTAAAAATCAGATCGAAAATAACACATGATAGGTCGAAGTATAGAAAGATAAACTGTAAGTTGCCTGATGCAAAATTTACCTGTCTCTGATGTAGGAAGAGTTTGCAAAGTAGAGAGGAGAACCAAGTTGAATGATTAGAACACCTGGGAATATGATTGAAGTTGGATATTGCTCCATGTCTCGATATAGAGATGAGTCAGGTATATTTCCAAGCCTACATGGGGCTGGTCTAGCCACGTACAACAGTGCTCTAAGCACACCAAGTCCAATCTTGAATCACACATGCATACATATATGCAGATGATTAATTAATTAGTTAAATTAAGATCAAAATTTGTGAAAATTAAACACAATTAATTGAACACTCACAGATAAGAAGAGGCCAACTTCCATGCTAATGAAGCTGACTCCTAAGAAGCAGGACATGCAAATCACAAAATCAAACTTGTCGACCTTGAAGAGATGGATAGCCTCTTCATAGTCAATAAGTCCCAACATCGCAGATATTATAATTGCAGAAAGCGCCACAAGAGGAGTGTAACCAAATAAAGGAGCCAAAAATAGGAGTGTAAGTGCCATTAACAATGCTTGCACTACATTTGACATGGCTGTCTTACACCCTGCGTTGTAATTTACAGCGCTTTTCGAAAATGGTCCTACAAAATTCATTAGATTCAAACGCCAAATACATTAGCATAATGTTGCCTTAATTAATTAAACGAAATTTAAAAAATTGAAAAAGTTTAGTGTGGGTGCGTAAATAAAAATATGTACCACTAGTCAAGTAGCATGAAGTGAAAGAGCCACAAATATTCATTAAACCAAATGCGATCATCTCCTTGTTCCCATCATGAGGGGTATTTTCAGCCACAGCAAAGCTTCTTCCTATTGCTATCCCTTCCTGCATATAAAGAAAATAAAATAAAATTAGCTACAATAATAAAAGAAATAAAACTAATTTGAAATTATATTACTAATTAGAAATTCTTACCGCCAATGACAAAATGCCTGTGATAAGGCCAGCTTTCAGGACTGCTGGTAAATATTTATGATCAAAGTTCAATAAATGGATGGATAGATGATTTAAGCCTCGATCTAGGTGACCCACCTATAGCAAATTAACTTCATATATAAGAATAAATTAAAGAAAAATTGCCAAAAAAGAAAAGAGAACAAAGAAAAATGGGGTATTTAATCATTCATAATTTAAGGCAAGTAATTAATAACTCACAATTTGAATTCCATGATTTTGGCCTCTGACAAGGTACGTGAAAATAGCACCAATTATCACTGTTGTTATTGGAGCTATAGCAGATACCCAAAAGAGCTTCGGATTTTTCTTCTTCTGCAAAATCCCAATAAATTAATGAATAGCTAATTTGACCTTGGTGCGCTTCTTAAAACTTAAATATCAACTTTAGTGGGTGAAGCTATAGAAGGAACATAAGGGGAATTTGGCTGCTACAGTGGTCCTAAAAGTTTAAATAGTGGCGCAATAAGGACTTGTTAGCATGGAAGAAAATGGATGGTAGGAAAGAAAAAGAGAAGTGAAATAGTTATTTTAGTATTTTTATTTAAATTTGACTTTTTTTCACTTCTTATTCATTTCTCATAATTTAAATATATTTAAAAATGTTAGATTTAAATCTAAATAAAAGAAAAAGTTAAATTATTCTTTTAATCCTTATAATTTCACTTAATTTTAATTTAGTCTCTATTTATTAAAAATTTGTAATTGAATCATTGTAGTTTTGAAAATTTTTAATTCAGTTTGTGTTATAAAACTTTTGACAATGTACCTGCTAATTAAATTTTGGTGACATAGTCATCATGTATTATTTTATTAATTGAATATGTATGATTTAGAGGGAAAAAAGAATAAAAATAAATAATAAAATAAATTAACTCATATATATAAGTTGTGATATAACACAGAAGCTATTTAGGTGAATTAATTTAATTTATATATATTTAGAGTATCAAAATAATATATGATTAATTATATTAGTAAAATTTGACAAAATACTAATAAAAGTTTAATGACAAAAAATAATTAAATAAAAAAATTTTAAACTATAAATATCCAATTATAAATTTTAAAAATAATAGAAACTAAATAAAAAAATAAGTGAAAGTATAGAGATTAAAAGAGTAATTTTCTTCTCCTAATTAAAAGAAAATATCAAATAAAAATTTCATTTTTTTCTTCTCTTCCATCCAATTATAGCCTAATTAAATATTGTCTTCTCATATGTCAGTAGTATTACTCTTATTAACTGAATAAATGTGATCAAAGCACCCAGAAAAAAAATGAAAGCGATCATATTTTACATCTTTCATATATAAAGAAAAAGTATAGAAACGATATTGTTGGAGCAATATATTCACTACTGTCATTTAAGTTGAGAATTGCTATAAATACAAAAGATCACTCACCAGGTACCTAGTGAACATCAAGAAAGCAAGGAAGATGACGCCCATGACTGTGGTCTCCCACCTTATCTGTTTTAAAAAAAATAAAAAGAATAAAACGCATTCTCTTAATTTGTTTCCGAAAGAGAACAATAAATAATTTCTTTTTTATTTTTATGATATTCTGCTGAATAAAGATAACTTCTAAAATTACACATATAATCATTTATTATAATATTGAACTTTTGATCTTCTTTCATGAAAATTAGGCAACGGTTTAAATTTTAAAATTTGCTTTCCTCTTTTAGCATCTAAAGAAAAAAGAGAAGAAAAGAGTATATTGAATTCGGTCAAAGGGCAGAAAGATTATATATAGTAAAAGAGTCGTGCACAATATGTATTAAATAGACTAATCCTTTTTATCTTCAAAAGTCATACCATTAACAAGCAGACACAAATTTAAACTAATATGGGGTTATGATGTCATTTTCATAATAGGGGCGCAATCCTTATATGTAATAATTTGACATCAAAGGGCAAGCAAGAAAAGCTTTTCTGGGTTTGAATTTGCTATATACGAACCTCTTTTCTATTGGTCCAGATGGCCTCCACCACTGCCACGACACTCGTTTTGGTGGTGAAATCTTTCAATCCAAATATGCCCTTCAGTTGTTGAAGGCACAGAATTATCGCTGTCCCTCCCATGAAGCCAGTGATGGTAGAATGAGAAAAGAAATCCACCAAAATCCCCAGCCTGTTAAAACACAAATTAATTAAACTCATTTCTCAGCGCCCAACAATCACCACCAATAAAATCGAATAATAATAATAATAATTGGATTGCGTTATCTAACTATGCTTTCTTTATTCTTTTTTCAGACTGTTTGATGTAACAAATCTAATTAACATGCCATCAGCATATATATGAGAGAAGACTATGAAAAATTTAGTTGAGAAAATTATATTTTATGCTTTTAAATTAATATTTAATTATAAATTTAATATGTAAATTTCAATATATAATAATAAATTTTTTAAAATTTGAATTAAAATAAAAACATTAAATATAGTTAAAAATAATTATAAAAAATTGCTTTTTCGCTTGGATATTTTTGACAAACTAGTACCGTATTTGGGTAAAAATACAAAATTAATTCTATTTTAATTCAAAATTCATGAACGTCTTTATTTTATTAGATTTTGAATTTTATATATCAATTTCATAATTAAACTCAGAATAAATATATATATAGTTTCTCCACTTTTATATCTAATTATCATTTTGTCTTTATTCTCACCTCAGAACACCTAAAGCAGCCTGGAATACCCCGGTGATGAAGGTAGTCGTGAATATCAAATGAAGATACAACACAGGATCGTCTTCAGGCTTCACCACGCTTGAAACCGTCTGGTATATAAGCAATGATGCTGCCGCAATCGTCCCTACGGCCATGTGCCTTGAACTCCCGAAAATCGCATACACCAGTGGTGGCACAAAACTGCTATCTGTTATCATAAAAATGCACACAATTTGATGATCAATACCTATTCTTGTTCACCTGAGAAACTAATAAAGAAGAAGAAGAATAAAAACTTAATTCAAAACTAAAACGGAACTTACAGAGTCCAACGATGGGAGGAATGTCCGCGAGTTTAGCGTAGCTAATGCCCTGAGGAATAGCAAGGCTGGTGATGGTGAGGCCGGCGACGAGGTCAGAGCAGAAGAGGCGGAAATTGTAAGTGGGAAGCCATTCGAACAATGGGACGAAGTACTGTACTCCTTTCACCAATCTATCCATTGCCTTCTCTTCATTCTTGAACTGCCTGAAAGGGTCGTCTGGGAAAAGCGTTTCTTTCACTCCCGACTTCAGTTTCGTCAGAAACCCTCTCGGCGCCGCGAAGCTCACCGCGTGGCGGCCGTCCACGGTGGCGCTGACGTTGGGGTTAATGGAATCGCTGACGGAACCCATGACGTGGCCACGCAAAAGGGTTCACACGCGAAGAGAGAAGGAAACACTAACTAAAACTTCACTATATAGAGAAGGGGATTTTGTTATGTAGCGAAGCATGCGTTTATATAGGCGTTATATTAACAACCGCTTAGAGTCTCGAGCGGGATAAGAGGGATTTTATTAATTTATATGTAAATTATTGATTTAGTAAGATTATTTCTTTTTCAATTTATTTTCTTTAAAAGATAAAACTTTTTAAGTTAATTCTTTAATTTTTTTAATAAATCAAAACGGACCTATTAAGAATTATTTGTGACTTTTTTATGTAATAAAATGTAAATGTTCTGAAGGTTGAAGGTGCCTAAACAATTTAATATTAATAGTTAACGGTCATATGAAATTAGGTTTTTGTCTAATAGAGAAATTGTTTTGATTATAAAAAAATTTGAAAAACTAAAATAAGAAATTTATTTTTTGTGGACCAAATTAAAACAAGAAAAATCTATTCAAAATTAAATTGCGAGGCTTTCAAACTAAAAAAATAATTTTTAAGAGACTAAATCATTAAAATATGTTTCTCGCTTATTTTCAAGAGTTAGGATCTACTTTGGCGTTGCTTCTTGCACATGTGAAATTATCACATCACTAGCCGACTTTTTGTCTGCAAAATTCAACTCAGATTACGATCCTTCCACTTAACACCTGGGATTATTAAACACGCCATCGACAGCTAGCCTCGTTGAAACAAGCTGCAAATAAGGACTGGAATAGATGAAGGTTTCTCCTTTTCTTGGCCTGTTTATACGTTTCCTTTAAATAAAAATTTTATTTTTTTGACGATAAATTTGAACATAAAGTTTATTTTTAGCGGACAATGCAAAGCATGATCATCGAGTGATTTATATACGTTGGAGATAAAACAAAATTTAAACAAATGATAAAAGAAAAATTAAAGTACTTCATGTATGAACCATATTGAGAGATTTGGATTTACCCCGAGAGATTATGAGGATATATATACAAATGTCAGTTTAAATTAATTATTTAATCTGCTTATTAAGGTTCTTTGGTGTTGGGTCTGAATTGAGAATTAATAAAAGCTCTTAGGATTAAATTGTGGTTATGGAATTCCCAAATTAGTGCACAAAAATTATGCATGGGTTGAGAATTGAATTGCGATTATATGGAATCCTCAATTAGTGCACAAAACTTACTTGATTTTTTTTAATTATACTGTTAGAATATTTTAAACTAATTAACTGCCCGTCAAATCGTCAATTGAAACTAAGTTTTTTCTAGAACAATTTTAAGGTTTATCTCCCTTATTAATTTGATACACTTAAGAAAATAAATTCTCTTAATATTGATTCTAAAATTTGAATCCAAATACTTAAAAACAAGTAACAAACTTTTTTAACTACTAAACAAACCCTTTTGAATTCTTATTTGTATGAACATATTAGCGACGAGGTGGATCTGATCATATTCCTGTCCAAACAGAATCTTGGTAAATTAATACATTCATTATGCCCGTTCATTATAGTTTGGGGACTTATGAGTCTCAAAACTATTTTCCACAAGCGTTCGGTCATCAAATTGTAGTTAACCCCGCTTGAAATCTTAAACATATATATATATATATATATATATATATATATATAATATTCCTCATCATCACCAAAACCGTAACCTCTGAAATCTCGTTGGGCTATTTTCTGTTTGGTGTTGTCTAAAAATGGGCAGAATATAAATTAAGAAATTGTTATATAAAGTCTAAAATTGTCACTATGTTTTTCACTCATCTATTAGCTGTTCGTCTTCGCAAAGTTATCTTTCTATATGTTTTTTATAATTTTCTTTAAGTCAATATTGTGCCTATATATATATATAGTAAAAATATTTTGAAGTCAGTTTGCTCGTTGATCAAAATTAGATTCCTTCTCCAACACGTTTAAAAATACAACCCCGCACGGACAAGATATTGACCAAAGTTTAAGCCAAAAATAGATGAGATAGCGATATACCTCTTTGATTATTAGATAATTCTTTAAAATTGTTCATTGTTAGGTTTGAAATCATGTCAAGAGAAGGGATGGGGTTAAATGTTACTATAGAGTTTTACTCTCAGAAACATGATATGATTACATATTTACATTGTTAATAATTAATATGTGAAAAACAAATTCATCCTTAGATGGTTTCAAACATCACAAAATTTCTAAGACAGTAGAAGAGGTCAACGAGTCAGCACACACGTTTACTTCCTTGCAAATGTGATTCCCCCAACCACCATTCCATCCTTAACCGCTTGAAGAGAAATATCTTAGTTGCTGTTGAGTTTGATCGAAACTGCAAGTATGAAGCTACGTGCTGTCTTTAATTACGTGTCACATACATATTTAAATTAAGCTCAAACTCCTTCGATATAATTTGACAGAATTATAAACATAAATTTATATTTTCTTCTAGAATCAGCTAGCAAATGTTCATTGCCTCGCCCTGAAATAAATTAGCAAAACATTTTGGTAAACATGATGCACTTTAAGAAATAAGAAATATTATACATATACTTGATTTGAAGAAATTGATTGTTGATTTTTTTGATATTTTCAAATTTGGATCCAATTAATTATTTATCTTATAATAATTCGCGTCGATTGAGAATTCATACGAGCACGTAGATTTAAATTGTGACAGGGAATTCCCAATGCACAAAAATTACTTGTTTTATATAAATCAACTAATTAACCATGAGATGAATCTAATATTCCTATCTAAACAGAATCTTAGTAAATTAATACACTCATCATTCGCATCCGTTGCAATCTGGAGACTTTTGAGTTATAATCAACTACAATAATTCTCCGAGCATTCACGTATCGCCGCTTGAAATCTTGAACTAGCAAAAGGATTCTGTCTAGCATTGATGTCGAATTAATTTAGTAAACCAACAATAACATCGTATTTCTTTGAGTTTTGGTGGTCACCTTATTTATCGTTCCTGTAATTAAACTATTATAGAATAAAAATATTATATGATATAGAAAGGAATGGAAATATCATTCTATTTATATATTTAGTTAAATAAAAATAGTACAGGAATAAAATAATAATAATCACTGTGTCCTTACTTAAAAATAGTATTTAAATAAAAAAATAATGATACTAATAATATAATAGACTTTGTATAAACTAAATATAATAATTATTTTTAATTCATGTATTTATAGAATGGAAATAGATTTTTCATTTAATCTGACAAAATTTATACCAAACAAAATTATTTAATGGTCATTTTCCTTCTATTTCCTTCTATCAAATGAGATATAATTATCTAACTAGCAACATTATCACAACATATTAAAATTATCTCTCTCTTTTTCTTTGGCTTTTATCGGTTGGGTGAACTGCATGGTTTTTTTTTTTAAACCATTTTGTTAGGGACAACTACAACATAACGTGTGCAATATCAAGTATATATTGACTCTTTGTAGTGACTATTGATTACAATGTAAGGAGAATAGAGGTAAGTTACCGTGCCCTTTCAATCCTCTGAGTTTCCATTTGACTTATTTATGTCTTGATAGCAATGTTCTCTTTCTGAAAAATGTTTTTTTTTAAACTCAATTGTTCAAACAAAATCACATTTAAAACAAAGAAGCTACTGTTAATATAACACTTTATTTTGAGAAACACATGATGTGATATTGATAAATCACTAATAGTTCAATCACATTTTGATAGTATTTTTTTATTGGCAATTACATTTAAATGGTAATCAATATGATGGATTCATAGGATTTGGAATCTTACTTGCATGGCTAGCTACTTATTGTCGAGTTTGATATAGTGTTATGTGAACATGGAGTTTGAACTTAGGAGATACAAAGTAATAAATGAGCTGTATATGAGTTATTAGGATGCTTTAGTATGCAAAAAAGTGAAGCACTCTAAACAAACTCTTAAATAAGATGAAAGTTTAACTACGACTTTAACTCTCTTTGTGAAAGTGTCTTAGAACTTAAAAGCTAAAAACAAAGTCTCTTAATAAACATAGCCCTATTCTTACTAATAAGTTGAAAGGCTTATGGGAAAAGTGTTTAAGTTCGTAGAGAATAATTAGGAATCCCAATGTAAGATCAATATAAAAAAGGATGTGAGGGTCTCCTTGGTGACTATGAAGGTCGGGCTCTATTTATAATGAGGGATTTAAGTTGACAATTAAGGTGATGAGAGGCATGACTAAGAAGGTGAGTCATTACTTGCATGTTTGGTGGAGGTAGCGGGCTAGAAAGAAAGGTAAAGTTATAGGAGATGTGAGATCATAGTTAGTTCATGCATGTGGAACAAGTGCATGTGTGATCATCGGTGTAATGATTAGTAGAATGTATCTAAATGGAATAGGTTATAGCATTAGGTGTTACCTTCTTGAGAAGGCTGGGAAGAGGGGGAATGAGCTTAGGTATAAAAACTATTCTATTTATAAGTATTGAACTCTTACCTAGCTTACCTAAAGTGATCCATCATGTTTAGCACAAAGACACATCTTCACTTCAATCCCATTAAGCCATCTTTAAGATAGTTTTTGGGACAAAGAGTATATATGATAATCATTCCTTTATGGCACTTATAACCTTATCTAAGTTGAATGTTGCAAGTGACATAGAATGTCTAACAAATTATTTAATGGAATGAGTTGAGTGTTAAAAGTTCAAAAGAAAAGCTTACCGACCATAAAAGTAGGATCCTATAACTTCAAATGCCATAATTTTTAATTTAAGAAAAGTTTTTGACCTTATTACATTTCAACAAAAATCTTCCATTGAGCTTATCTTTAAGCCCAAAATCCTTCATTTAAGTACATTTTAAGGCTATTTTAATTAACTTTTCTTATTATTTATATTTTTCACAATTTGTTATTTTCTTATTAATTAAGGTTAACTAACTATAAATAACTATTGTTTAATTGTGATTGTAATAGTTGAATAAAATATCTAAATTTGATTTCTCAAAGCTTGCACTTTTTTTATTTAGAAATTCACACAAATTTATTGTGCTAATAGATGGCACATGACCTACACCAAGTCCATTTTAAGAACATGGCTTTCTTATAAAGTCAAAGCAACCTTGGCTTGATACTTCTTAGACCAATATTGTGTTAATTCTAAAAGAGGAAATGACTTCATCACAATTTACTTCGCCTCAAGCTTCTTAAGAAAGTGAGAGTGAGATAACTTAACTATCTAAAAGACAAATTCACTTGGCACTTTGAAACACTTTGCATGGTAAAGGATTTATCATTAGAAATTTCATTAGGACTAGATGCTATGAATGTTTGGGTGTTGAGGTAGCTAAGGCTAGTGCAAGGAAGCTTACATAAGGCCAATTTTAACGTGAGGAAGCTTTGTGCTAACCCAAAGCTAATATTATGTGCTGAGCATCCATGAAATCTTATTTATGTTTATTATCTAAGGGACAAATTTTAAAAGTATTTTTGAAAAGAGAGGGCATGACCTCTTTATTTGATTGGCCCTTCTTAACTAGTTAAAAGCACAATGAGCTAAGTAGTCATCGTCTCCTTTTAGTAGAAAATATCTACTACTAAATATAATAATCTTAGCAAGTATTGTTATGTAATGATAATAAGGGTATAATAGATATTTTTTTAACTTCTTTTATGAACATTACCATTCCTATCAAAGTGGAGTCCGTGGCACCAAACACTATTAAAAAAGGTGTGTTTGACTATGGTGGCTTAATGTGGCCCAACCACATCTTAACTGCTGTTAAAGTCACCATAATTAGGACTAATGTATTAACGTCAATTTTTAACAAAACTATAATTAAGACTACATCCTAGCCATGGTTTTATTACATTGCAATTAGAACTAAGTTCCTAATTGTGATTTAGTAAAACCCCCAATTAAGACAAACAGTGTCATAATTGCAGACTTTTAGACTCGTAGTTAGGACTTTAAAAAAATTTCCCTAAATCCATCTTCCTCTCCATTATGATACAGAACCCATCTCTTACCATTTTGAAAAACAGGCACCCTAACCCTCTCCAAAACTCCACTAACCACTACTTGTGACACTGCCATTTGTCAAGCAACATAAAGCAAGCCAACCAGTCCTTAGTTGATAGCTCCCACTGCTACTGAGCTTAATCGTCTAATAAATAGTCCATTCACACTCTCCTTTCCTTATATTTCTATTAGCCCATGCAGTTCAAAAGCTCCATATGTTCTATGTCATGTTCTTTGTCATGATTTAGGCCTAACCTTTCTTAGAAGATTTCAATTTCAATTAAGTTTGTAAGCCTTCTATGTGTTCTTTTTTGGCTCAATTGTGTCATTTGTTCTTTACAAATTTTAACATTAGTTCAAGTCACAAGGTTTCAAATGTTACTTTTTGGTTTGATTTTAACTATGTGGTGTTGACAAATTATTTTGATATGTCTTCCTTGGAGCTATTTTTGATTTAGTTGATGTGATGCTGTTCTTTGTTTTCATTCTTGATTTTTTCAAGTCTGATTGCTTGTTATTCTAATCTCGTAAATAATTTTGAATTTGGTAAACATGAAATATAATTTATCCTAGTTCATGTTTCTGCGCTTTATAGGTTATTGAATCTTTTGCAATCCTAGTTCAAATGATTACTCTGCTTCACTATCTAGTCATTGTCATTCATGATTAGTTTATCTTTCTTTCTTTCTTTTTTTCAATATGCATAGGATCCTATGAATATTCATGTTAGAAAAAATTGTAATATATCTTGGTGAATCTTGATTCAATTTGTAAACGATGAAAACGTTTCATAGTGAGAAATAATAGGTAAAAGATTCCCTATATGTCATGTCCATATGGATGGTACTATTGTTGAGGTTGGTATGTAAGTGCTACATTTTAAAATTTAACTTTAGATAGAACTGTTAGAATGTTTACTTGAATTTTTTTCCTATTGAAGAGGGCTGTTGTAGCAATTATATCAACCTTGATTCCATCTTTATTTTTTTATGCATTATGATAATTCCATTGTCCCTTCTTTTTAGAAGGTTTGCTTGAATTTTTCTTATTAAAGAGAACATTGTAGTAATTAATGGCTTTGCTGCATTACTTGAAAGGGAAAAAGTAGCAAAGATCAAAAGTGAGTGAATCATCATTTATTGAAAGAAAAAAATAGTTTAGTTTTGCATTACTTTATAAGCAATTGGTACTTGACTAATCTTTTAATTATTTATCATTTTTATTATATTTGTTTTTGTTTTATGGTTTAAATTTGTTATGTGATTGTAGGTTTTTAAGCAATGAAGGTGTGATGATATTAGCAACTTGGTCAAGTAAAGCAGATAATGACTTTGCCAAACCTTGTAATTTGCATCATTCAGTAAATTTATTCTAGCTCTATATTATTAACTTTGCCAAACGCTATTATTCGCTTGCTTTGACTAACGGATTGATTAAAGTATCCTTGTGATTACTAATAGTTCAAATTTTTTTTTGGGTGTTTTTCTGTTTAATTATGTGTCTATGTCTTTCTTCCTTTTGAAAATCTTAATATATCACAAAATTTAAGAACCACGGGAAGTCTTAATATATTACTTTTTTTTTCACTTCAAATTATTTTAGCTCCTATTTGAATTGTTGAATATGTATTAGTGTCAATACTTTATTATAGTTTTTTTCTACTAAAATGAATGTGTTTTCATTGTAGTAATTTTGCTATGAATTACCTAAATGGTATAATGCCTAAGGAATGGATCTCAGTGAATTCATCTTCAATATGAGTTCTTATCAACTATAGTAAATTTTCATTCAATTGCTTTGTCTTTTGTATTAACTACAAGTGTACAACATATCATATAGCTCTGTTCTGTTCTTGTGGATTGCTTATCAGGGAAAATTCCTAAGAGCCTATTTAATTTAGTGAATTGTTAGTGATGTAATTATAAAAAAAAATACTAGGATGAAAAAGATTGTGTTGTTTATGTTTGACATAACATCAATGGAATGGGAATGCCTTTATACTTGTATAGTTGGTTAGATAAAAATAGTGAAAAAATGGAATGCATGGCTAAATGAATGATAAAAATACCCTTGATTTAAAAAAAAGCAACAAGTTTGCACTATTTTTTTTTCTAATTTTCATTAGACAAAAAGGTTCCATGACGATAATGTTTTCATCTTCATGCTGTTTTTGGGTTTCTCAATGACACATTACCAAGCCCTATAATTCTAGAAGCCCCAATTAATCACTTTTTCAAATAGATTTTAGACATATAATTCTTTTTCAATCCAAACCCTAAATAACTTTTTTGAAAGTAAATGAATAGAAATGAACCTATTCCTTTTTAGTCTAAAAAACCTAAGAATTCGTTGTAAACCATCAAAGAATATCCGTTTAGATTCAATCAAGTGTCTAAATTAATTAATCCTTAGCTCCATCAATAGTGAATATTTGTAGTGTAGGGGTTGTAGATCTGGGACCATCAGTATCGAGCCCTCTCTTTCCATTAGAGCTAATAATCTCTTAAGCAATGGAACAATAGACTTGCAAAGGTGTAGATCAATGGTGGAGCTTGATCTCTTACGCTAATCGTCCCCTAAGTAAAGGAAGAATAGATCGGCAAGTGAATCTAAAACATAAGGGCAAAAAAGGAATCTCACCATTTTGGCTTTGAAACACCTCCACCTTATTGCCCAATAGTGGTGGAGTGAATTTTACAATAAGAATTGCAACATAATCAACTGTCCTCAACTACATATGATCTATTAACAAATTGTGTTGCCTTTTCCTTTTTACCCCATGAACCAAATAAGGCCTAAGGAGTTGGGAAAGATGACCACTCTAAAACACCTATATGTCGTTGAACTTAAGTTTTTTTCATTTTATTTATTTTTTGAACATATACTGATTGAAGTTCAACTATGAAACTTTATGTTTGTGTCTTTATTTTTCTTGTGACATATGTTGCTATATGGTTCTAAAAGCTTTAGTTATATAGGTTTTTGTGCATTATTTTCCTTTTAACGAGTTAGAAATCAACATTAATGTTTTAATATACATTATTTTTATTTTTAGTGTGGCTATCTTTGTTTTTTTTTTTTTTTACTTTAAATGATCTTTTGTGGTAATTGTTTAAACTTAAGGATTTGGATAATTTTAGAGACTTTTTTTTTCTGTTTCAAGCAGGGCTTTTATTATATAATTTACTCTCATTTTTTAAAAAATAAATTTAAACAATTGTTACCAAATTTTAAAAGCCTTGATTTAACTATGATTTTAAAACTGTAGCTAACCAAATGGCCTAACTAGGATATAAAACTAAGGCTAAGCCAGATGGCCTAGCCAAGATTAGTTGTGATTACAAAATTGTGACCAGGCTAAAAGGTAACTATGATTAAGCTTGTCACTGCGAATGGTGTGGTTAATTCTACTAACCATAGTAAGAATTGTGGCTAGGGTTGAAAAAAAAAATTGTCACTACAATTTTTTTTATTTATAGTGAAACATGCCCTAATTATAGAAAATCTAATAAGAGAAACCCATTAATAGCAAGTATAGTAGGAGATATCTCTCCCTGGTTAGTGGAAACACCTTTTCTAACTAGGTGGAGAATCTATTACTAGTTGGAGGCACCCTTTCTTTTATTAAGTGGAGGTATAGTTTCTTATCAAACTAGAGATATCTCTTTTTAATTAAGTACCCCCCTCTTCTTATAATTAGATTATTGTAATTTTTAATTAAATAAATTAAAAACTATATAAAAACAGATAATACCTACAAGTGTGACTACTCTTATGGAGTCAAGGGTCATAAAAATTTAATTTGACAAAATTTTTAATGAATTTTTTTTTCTTTTTCTTCTTCCTCTTCTTTTTTTTTTCTCTTCTTAATTAGATTTGTATAATTTTTTATTAATATATTATACAAATTAATTGATTGTTGATTTGATATTTTCACATTTGAATCATATTCCTCTTATATAGAGTATTTATCTTTAAATTAGCAATTTATATTGTATAGGCAATCATCTCTAAAAAACCTAAAGGGATAGCTTTCATCAACATTTGACAGGGCATTTCCCTTTGCTTTGGACTTTTCTATTGCTCAACACACCTTGACATGCTGTACAAATATTGGCTCTTGGAGTCAAAATTTTTTTTTTTTTAAATCTAACAGGTGTTAGTACTGCACAGTACGATGTTGCATAGTATCAAATCTATTCTATTTTCTTTCTCTATGAAGAATAAAAAATATTTTTCTTTTATTTTTTAATTATTATTTCATTTATTTATTTTCATAAAGGAGATAAGAACATTATTTTCAGTAAGAATACATTGTCACAAAAAGGGTTCATAATTGCCTAGTGGGGTGAATGCAGTCAGCACTCGTCAACGCCTTCAACTACCTCGATTAATGCTGTCCACAAAATTAACCTTTCCGCGAAAGCATATTACATAAAGTTCTAATATGCGGATGTTAAGAAAGTTACATATAATACCGTTTGGATAATTCTTTAAAAAACTTATATATGTAACCAAGGAAGCTGCCTTCCCCAGGCATGCATTGCCTTGGAACTTCCCTCAACAAAAATTAGACTATAAAAAATATATACATAAATTCCGTTAATTAATATGCCAGACATACTTTTTAAAAAAATTAAAATGCTTTTAATATATTTACTTTAATTCATGATTGAGTTCGTTTATATTTGAGTAATATTTAGGTTAGATTGCCCTTTTGGTCCTTAATAGTAATTTTAGTCAATTTTTTAGTTTAGTTTTTATAATTTAAAAATTAATAATTGAGTCTCTATTATTTATTTATTTTTAATTTAATCCTCACCATTAAATCTTCATTAGTGTATCAATGAATTTTATTGAGATTATCAATCACATACTATTTTGACATTTTAAATATGTACAATTTAAATCAATTTATTTTAGTTACTTTGACATAAATTTCATTATACACACGTATATATGAGTTAATTTTATTTCATTATCACTCTTATTATTTTTGTAGGTAAAACTCATAAATATTTAAAGTATGAAGATAACACATGATTAGTCATATTAAAAAAGTTTAACGACACTCAAGGGATGCAGTTTAATTAGAATAACTAAATTAAAATTTTTTAAAAATATATAAGGACTCAATTACAATTTTTAAAGTATAATAGCCAAATTTGAAAATGGGTAAAATTATAGGGGTTAAAAATTGAGCATTATATAGTGTTTGCACAATTAAGGACTCATTGAATCTGTACGTGCTGAGGGTCATATATAGATCCAGTCTGAGCCCTTGCATATACGAACACTAGGAGGCACTTAAGAATTTTTCTTACTCCTGACAAATCTGAGTCTACTTAAAAATTTATATTCTAATTCTCTAATAACTTTTCATTTAAATAATTAAATTAATGCTGTTGATGAAAATAACACTTTTTCATATAAAATTTACAATCATCTTTGCAAGTCGTTAAATTATGAATAAATTACAATTTACTCCAATGATTTGGTTCAAAATTATTATTTTTATATAGTTTAAAGTGTGTTATTCAATATCCCTGTATTTAGTTATCATTTTATTGCCCTATAATTTGTTACATCTAAATTTTAGCAAAAAAATAAGTACGTGAATATGAAAACTATGAATATTTGATTTTTAAATCTCTATTTCACTTATGTAATGAAGATTTTCGTAATATACACGGTTATTATTAGAATTAACTGTAAAGTTTCGCCTTCAAAATTTTCTTAAATTTTTGTACCTTTGTTGAATTTAACAGTACTGACTTTAATGATCTACCTAAAATATGAGTTGTCTTGGTATGATAATGGTGACTTCATTACACATGTTAAACACAAAAACTAAAGAAATCTATATAATTATGGAATGAGTTGGATTAGGTTGAGATCTCAAATTTAGTTAATGGGAATTGACAAATGTGGACTAAAGTCAAGGGAATTGATATGGATATCTAAAATCAGTATAACCAACAAGTGGGATGTTGCAAAATAGAAAGCAGAGTAATAATTGGGACTAGACTTTGTAGTGTGTGTTTGAAGAAGCAAATAAACCTCCCTCAGTTGGCCATTAATATTATTGAATGAATTAAAGGTGTCAGCTCACCCAACTCAAGTTTGAAGATGAGTTGCACCTGTATATATAGCCGAACGCCGAAAGTTAAAAAATTATTATTTAATTTGGAATAATAATTAAGAATAAGGAAAGTTTACATTGAAAATTATAAAGCGAATGTTGGTCCTATAGCTAGTTAGCTCAAAAATGGCCACAGTTAACTGTGTAACGTAAGGCCTGAGATTGAGCAATATGGAGTTTTCAGATAGTTCCCAAGAGTCGTAGGTTTGTAGCTCTTTTATACAATATACGTTTAGAAGAAAAAGTAGTACAAAAGAGTGAAAAAATATATATATAATTTATTTTTTCAATTCAATTATATATATATATTTTAAATGTATATTACGCATTTATTTGCTAAATTAGAATATCTAAATCCCTAATATTAACAAATAATTAAATGTTACAGCATTTAAAAAATTAGGCAAAGTATTAAAATTTGTTGAGAAGAGAATTTAACTTTAAGTAAAATTTAAAGGCACTTTTAATTATAATAAAAAAATTAGATTTAGATATAATTTATTTTATTTTTGTTATTAAATTATCCCACAAATATATCACGTGTATAATTTTTTGAAAAAAACACTCATGTAATATTTGGTTATAAAACCTATATATTTAATGTATTTTTATAAATATAGTTTTAAAAAGGTGTCACGTGTAAAGTATTAAGCTGTCGGTACTCATCAATTATTCCATATAGACACTTTCTGACAAATCACTCCCATGAAATTGTCAAGATCTGAGCAAAGGCAACGAAAACAATTGACTAGCTGGAAATTCTTTCTGGATCGTAGAACAAAGATGAGTCAAATTAATTATGGGGATTGAATCGAGTACACGTGGTATCCATTGTCATGGTGACATAGATTGCGCGATCCATTACGCTGATGTGGTGAGAAAGATCTGGTCTCTATTTATTGACCACAACGAACAGAATGATCTCATTTTCAACTACGATTTTGATGCGAAGTTGTTTCTGCAGTATCGAAACGGATTGTCATTTTATTAGAAAAAAAAATAGATCTAAAATATGAGATTTAACACTAAAAAAAAAGAAGAATTTATGGGATTCACGCTCTTTATTTTATCTCTTTCAAATAAAATAATATTTTATTTATGTGCTAACCAAAAAAATCCAAATCAGTTCATTATTGAATTATTTCAAGTGTGTATAATGATAAAAAAATGTTTTATATAAATTTTAACAAATTAGCAACATAAAATTGAAGTCGAGCTTTTTTAAAACAAATTTTTTGAATTAAACAATTCTAATTAATTCTTTCTATGGAATTGCTAGAGGTGACTAACTTTTTAAAAATAGAGGGCTTTTATTAAAAAAATCAGTCTAATTAATAATTAAAAAATGAATCTAATAAATGGCCTAATTAAGTGTATCTTCATATATTATCATAATCACCACCTAACCTTAATTTTACAACATCTTATTGAGAAGACCTTTTTTATTTTTTAGTTTGTTGTTAAAATTGAGGAAGCCAATTTGAAACACCCTCACATAGAATCTGGCCTTTGGGTGAGTAATCTTCGTTTGACTCTTGGCGATACCAAAAGCTTCAAATTAAACTGTAACCTAACCTCCGAATTAATATTAATTAATAGATATGGGTTGTAATACTGTAATCTCATTATTAGTCGTACCTTTTGGCTAATTAATTAAGGCAGACGTTTTTGCGTATAAGCTTGTCAAACCCTTTTCTCTTCTCTGTAGTTTGTAAAATGAGCGATGTTGATTTACGAAGTTGATATTGTTCATGTATATAATCATTTAATTGTTTATAAAGAGAAAGAGAAAACTATATCAAAATAATATATTTAATTAGCATCAGCAAAGCATTTGATGCAAATAGAGCTTCGGTTAATGCGTAAATTAATTCAAAGATATTCTAATTATAAAAAGAATTGACGTAATATGTAATATATAAGTAAATAAAATTCAACCCCCAAAAGGATAGCATTCATATATATATATATATATATATAAGAGAGGATAAACATTGAATTTTAGTGGCCCCTTCTGAAAATAATCTGAACGATGAGTCTTAATTTTCTACAAACAGATACGAATGACACCACATATGACCTACACACCAAGGCAGGTATAGAAAATGAGCATCCAAGATGAATGACATATTTGCTTTATTTAATTATATACATTTTGACCCATAAAAAGCACGATATAGTACTAGGGCATTTTGGAAACAACTATGTTTCTTCCAAATTTATTTGTTTAGTTTAGGAGAATGCGCACTATGAAACACGGAAAACTCGTGGGCTCAAGCCCTTTTGCTCTACTACCATTTAAAAAAATAAAAAATAAAAAAGAGGGAAACACGAATGAAAAAATTAAGGACACGCTTGATGTTAAATTGGAAGACGAAATGAAATTAAAAAATTTTAAGTAATACTTATTATATTTTTTGAATTATTACTTAACAACATTTATATTTTTTATTATTTAAAAAAAAAAGAAATTCGAGAATTATTTCCTACTCACAAAATCTTTTTTTTATCTTTTCATTTTTTATTTTATTCTTAATTTTTTATATACCAAACAACTTTTAATTAAATATAATCTAAATAGTATGAGACAAATGAGGGTATAATTATTCAAAAGGTTATTTTTCTACAATTGATCTTAGCCAGACTACTTTAAGCCAAGCATCAAATGAAATTGTTGAAGATACAGTCAAAAAGCATATGGAGATGAGTTTGTATTCTATAGAGTCTTTTATTATAGAGTTTTTATAGAATTTAGAGAGAGAATAAAGAAAACTGACAGTAGGAGCAAAAGAGAAAATATGTTTCATACATATCTCTACTTTTTGTATCATCCTCTCTCAAAATTTTACAAAATTTTTACAATAAAAAATTTTAAAAAAAGTTCTTATACGGCAAGTAAACTTTGTTCATGTTGGGTGTGATGACTTTTTTCAGTCTATGTTTTCTGTTTCTTGTTTGTTCTTGTATCAATAATAATAACGTGGACTTATATATATACATAAATTAATATGATCATTTTTCTTATCAATTATATCCAAGAAGAATGGATTTAGGTTCATAAAGTTAATGACAGTCGTTCCTTCTAAAAAAAATTATAAGTATTATATATGTATATAATTTTATTGTTCTCTTTAAAATTTCTAATATACACCCTTTAATTTTTTTTGAAATATCCAATACATATTCTTAAAGATGTAATTACTTTTAATATTGACCCTAAGAATAAATTTTACATGACCAATAAAGCCTTTATAAAAGTTTTATCTAATAGTCAAATAAAAAGACATCTTACTGAGCCATAGTCATTAACTCGGCCAAATTCTGTGCAAATCTAGGGGGTGTACACGCTGTGCTGTGCTAATCCCAATTTGAATTGTCCAAATTTAATTTTGACGGTCCAGACTTCATAAATATTTTTTTTATATATGAAATATCATTTTCTTATAGTTATTGTTACACCCCTGAAAAGAGGCATAACCGGCATGGTCTACAAGTCGAAACTTGTACTTATAAGCCTTTTTAATAATTAGGACCACATACATAAAAGGTGCATTGACAAAGCAGAGCACATCTTTAAAGGCTTTTCTTTACTAAAGGATTTATACAATGTTACAAAAATTAATTACAAAAGAGTTTATTTAACTTTTTGTAGAAATTTCGGTAGAATTTTCCCTATATATAGGACTACCCGAAATTTCTACAAACAGCTAAACAACCAGCTAAACGTAACAAGAGGGCTCCGCTCTCAATCTGAAGCACTAAATAGTAATAAAAAGGAATAGGGACCCTGCCTGTGTATAAGTGAAGCTACAACAACAACAACAAAAAGGGAGGCAATATACCTAGATACAATTTCAAAGGTTCACAAAAAAAAAAGTCCCAGCAAAACCACACAGGGCTCAATATTTTGAAGCAGTCATTCATATATCGGTTATAGACCCACCTCACTATCTGTAATGAAAAGAGATTAAAGGAATGAGTTTGAAACTCAGTGAGTGGATAATACTAACTATGACCAAGATGTAAATCATAATGAAAGGTCTACCTTAAATCTCCAATTTATATCGAGAACAAAAGTAATAATATAGTATCCAATAAAATTCATTTTGTCACATTTATTATAGATAAATATGATAACGTACATAAATTAACATTTAAAAGCTCATGCATAGTAGTAATTGACATGTCTAAACAGAACCAAATCAAATGAATGCCAAACATATCACTTATGAGCAAATAGTAATACCAAGATAACTTAGGCTTAACTATTTCAATAGATCCACGTGTGGTGGCCGATATACGGGGCTAGCAACACCTTTGCTAGCTGGGGTTCAGATCGAGGTGCACCAAGGCTAACATCTACTGCTGTTAGCTGCAGGGTTCTGTATTAGACCACTCTTTTGAAAAAAACTAAAATAAGTAATTAGTTAATAATTAATATCTTTTGATAATATCAATTAATACTTCCCTTTTTATTCACACATAATAAAGTCAAGTTTAGCGTTTCACTAATTTTACAATGAACAAGGAGTATAAATTTTCATAGCAAGTATCATCTACTCACCGCACACGATGACACCGTAAATTTCTTTAAGCCTTAATTTGATGAAGCACCTAGTATGGGATTATCTCTAGAACCTCCTAAAATATCCATAAACAAATATCACTACATAACATATTAATTTGCATAGAGTCAAGTAAATCTTAGTTGTCATTATTTCTCATAAAATGCACCCCCTATATTACAATAAGATATTCCCACTAGGAGTAAACATTTAGGTCTTAGTTGGCATAAGGATTTCTACCTCCATAGTCATGTCCTTTTACTTCATAAACTACACCTCAAATAAATCCTCTTTTCTATCTCTTTTAGCACTCTAATTTACCATTACAAAAAGAAGTCTTCACCCTAGTTGTTCTACCTAGATAGGCACAAAAGAAATTATAATACTTTCATACCATTGAGGAAGTAGGGATAAAACAAAATAAATAATTAAATAAAAATAGAGTTGATATCAGTATGAAAATGCCTAATTTAATTAATAATTTTTTTTTCACACCAAACCCCCATAGCTGGACCTTTCTCTTGTTTCGCATACAAGAATGAAGCAAATTTAAGAGACAATCTGAGCTCCAGTAGCAAGAATAAAAAGAGGAGATGGTTCATTACTTGGAAATTAAAAGAAAAATGAAAGAGAAGAGAAGCAACCTACGTGAAATCCATAACCCCAAAATCTTTTTACTCCAACATTGCTGCTGCGATTGAAGAAGGAATTTTCTCCTCTTTTTTTGTTAGTATGTGTGGAAAGATGGAGCAGTGGGCAGCGATTAGGGAGTAGATGGATGGAAGGGAAAGGACGAAGAAAGAACAAAAGGAAATGGAGAAGCTTTAAGGAAGACCGTGCGTTTGGATCGAGAGAAAAGTGAAGAGAAGGGGAGGGAAGGGGAGGAAAACGAAATTTTATCCCGTTTGGTTCGGAGAGAAAACTGGAGAGAAGAGAAAAAATGGATAGAAAAGTACGGTGGGTCCCATCGTTTTTTTTTTCTCTCTGAATATAGAGAGATTGGAAGAGAAAATGAGTGTGTTTATGTCCGACTACAAATTAGTCAGAATATGAAAAATAATAAATATATATTTAATAAAATTTTTTAAACATTTTAATTAGTTAATTAAAAAATTAATGTTATAATTATTATTTTTATTAAATTAATTAATATATTTTACAAAATAAATAATATTTTTTAATATAAAAATTTATAAATAATATATAATTTTTAAAAAAGTATACATAATTTAAAAAAAAATTATGACTACATTACAGTTGGACATATATATCCGACTGTAATTTGGTCACAGACAATTGCACATATATATATTATATATAATATTTACATATAATAAATATTATAATATAATATATTATTTATTATATTTATATATTTTATATTTAAATTAATTAATATATATTAAAATAATATTAATATTTATGATTTTAAAATAATAATTTATAAATAATTTTTATAAAATAAATTTAATTAATTTAAAGAATATATATTTTTAAAATATTTTTAAAACTTACAAATATATTTTTTAATAATTTTTTTTATTCAAAAAAATTGTAACTACATTACAGTCGGACATACATGTCCGACTATAATTTGACCACACCTTTGTCTGACTGCATTGCAGTCGAACAACATTGCAGTCGGACAATTGCACATATATATATATATATTATATTTAAACTAATTAATATATATTAAAATGATATTAATATTTATGATTTTAAAATAATAATTTATAAATATTTTTTATAAAATAAATTTAATTAATTTAAAGAATATATATTTTTAAAACTTAAAAATATGTTTTTTAATAAAATTTTTTGTTTTATTCAAAAATAATTTTTTGAAATTATTTAAATATTTTTTAAAATTATTTTTTATATCTTTTATTATTCTTATTTTTTAAAAAAATATTTGTAAAATTTTAAAATAATAACAAAATTATTATTATATTAAATTAATATATATCTTTTTTTTATACATTTTTTCTCTCTCCATCTCTTCCTCCATCCAAATGCATAGGAAGAAAATATTTTTTTCTCAATTTTCTATTCTCTCGCCCTTTTCCTTACTTTTCTCTTCCTCTCATTTTTTCTTTCCCCAACCAAACAAAGCGTTAAGGAAGAAGAACAGAAGAGCAACGGAAGAAAAAGGATGAAACATGCTGAAGCTTTACACGGCAAGAAAGAAGGAAAAGTAAGAAAAGATGGGTGGTCAGAATTTTTTTAATATATTTTGGGTAAAATTAGACTTTGACCCTTAAAAATTTCAAAATACTTTAAAATAGTCCCTATGTCCCCTTTTTTTTAGTTGTTACAGTTATCAATTATAAAATTGTTTTCATTTTACATTTTGTATCCTATAAAATGAATATATATATATATATATATATATAGTCTGAACGATTCAAACAAAGCTTCTTTAACCATTGCGTAACCATTGTATAAAAACTTTAACCATTTGTCAAATAAAATGATGTTAGCTTCTATTAAATCATACTCTCTCTCTCTCTCTCTCTCTCACCTATGGAACGAAGTATACGAAAGACTCTAGAGAGTAGTAGGCAAAAATTACATACTCCATCACTCTTAATATGCGTTTTGTATATATTAAGATAGTTATATTTATTTTTAGTGTTATTATACTTCTTTAATCTTTTTTAACTATTTTATGTTTCTGATTTCCAATTTTAATAAATTTTATTATTATATTAATTCAATAAATAATTAAAATTATATTTTTAATTATATATATATATACGAGGCCAAAGCCAAAACAGAAACTAACAAGAAGAGACAGCATGGGGTGCAGGGGCCCCTAAAATATCAGGTAAAAGCAAAGAATCTAAACTAGTAGGAGTGTGTAATTTAATGATAAATCCACATGAGGCATACAAGACAGAATATGTAATTTATATCATTTATGACGAAATCACGAGAGATTCTTGGCATCACTTACACAATTTTGAAACATTGCCACACACAATCATTAATCATAACAATAAAAGATACAATTGTTTTATAACTGAGAGTATCCAATCTAACAACATGGTCCATGGATTTATGTTGTAGTAACAGAGCATTAATAGAAAAGATAACAAATTAAC